>QOCX01000890.1:15840-66648 GCA_005959815.1 Sarcophaga bullata
CAAACTTTCCCCTTTTGCTATAAATATGTTAATCTATCCGTATTCAAATGTTGAAGTTGAGCTTTTAGTTTCATGAATTTGTTTAAAAAACAAAATCATTTTTGTTTCAGTTATTTAATGCCAAATGTGTTGTGTTGAAAAATTAATTCTATCGAATATATCAAAAGTCTAAATATATATAAATATTGGTTTATGGAATGAAAACGAAGCTACAGAACTGCAATTGTTATTTGAGGACTACTATTTTTAAAAGTATTTTAATTTCTAATTTTATTTGGTGTTCTTGATGATGTGTATATAAAACATATTGTAATAAATTTTTTGCTTATATTATCTCGATTGTTTTTAAAAATGTATATAACGTAGTTTTAAAAATTTATCTTCATATTATAGCAATTTGTGACAATTTCCCTTGGATGGAAGTTTAGTTTGGTATTTTGGATCACGAATTACAACTAATCTTCGCTTAAAATACACATTATATATCAACAATCTTTTTTACCAAAACCACTAACTGATGAAATTTTTGTATCGAAAATTTAATGTCTATGTCTTTAGAAATTTATGGTCTAAATCATTTAATTTAAATTAGTAAAATAATGATTCATAAAAACGGTACGTAGGTACGTTTGTGTTGTTATAGAAGCGTTAAAAAATAACATATTTCAATGAAATTTATTTGTACGATGTTAGTTGTTCAGAAAAGTGATTGTTGTTGTTAAGTTAATGCAAAATGAAAAAGTACCAAATAGTACCAAAACTACCATTAATATTACATTTTCAGTTTAATCTGAATCAATATTTATGGAATTTACACTGTCGAATATTGTATTATGAAAAGGGATTGTTTTATGTTTTTTTATTAAATTCCAATTTAATACCTCCAATACCAAATATGGATTTAAAAACTTTAAAGATTAATGTATAAAAAGAAAAATACCAATGTTACCGCCACTGTCGCCCAAGTATGTATCGATTTATCGGTTACTTTGAGATGTCATATTAAAATGTCAAAAAATTATGACAGACAAAAAAAATCATTTCCTCTCCTTTCTTTTTCCTTTCATATTTTTCTAGAAACCAATACGAAGTTGTGAAGATAAAATTTATCTAAATTAAAACCTTTTTTTAATATTCTTGTGCTTAGCTTTCACACCAAAAAAGTACGTAACTCTATAATTCATAAAATATTGTAAATTACTTTAAATAATCCGTACATTCTAGGAATTTTAACAAGCAGAAAAAATTGAATCAATATCAAAGAATTTTATTTTTATTTGCTGTTCACAAACTAGCTTTACATTCGGGCGAATTCCGGCAACAAATTTAATTTTTTTTTTTTGGGCAAGATTCACGTTCCCGTATCACGTATTGTCAAACATAACCTCCAAGCAGTGTGGAGTTCACCACCCACGGTTGAAATACACTCAAAGGACGACCATGTCCAACTGCCAGAAACTTTAAGTCCGAAAAAATAGGAAAATTTTCTTTACAGGGTAAACCACCACAACAAAACCAACACCAACTTGCCACCTGCACAAAACTGTCCAGTTTGTAATAAGCCACCCACAAATCAGTGTTTACTGTGTCATAAATGCCAAAAAAGTCATGTGATAGTTGTACCAATAGAGCTCATGTTTTAGCCTCATCAAAGTCTACACGAAGTCACCGTAGCAAAGCCTCCAGCACTTCAAAAAGTTCAACCATCCGAAGGAATAATTTAGAACTTCAGCGTTTCGAAGAACAAAAACAGCTCGCTAAAGAAAGAGACATCGAATTCTTAAAACAAAAATATCAATTGTTGCAACAGGAAGAAGAGTATCTTGATGATCGTAGCTCTGTAGATATCAATTCCGTAAATGAATGGCTTAATAATCAATCCAATGTTCCAAACTTATCTGAGGCAATCCAAACTGGTGTACTACCGCTTAACGTTAATGTACAAAATTGTTCTACTGAAGATAATAATGTAACTTTTGCAATCCCAATGTTAAGCCAAGGTCAAGTAGCAACACAATTTTCTCAAAATAATATGCCAATAAACAACTCAAGTACAAGCTTTCAAAATAAAGTATCACATTCTTATTTTAATTCAACTTCATATAATAATGCAACTACATTTATTAATAAAGCAGAAATTGCAACAACATAAACAACAACAGCTGTACCATCTAACATTTCTTTAGGAGCACCTGCTAATTACACTTTTCGCCCATCGTTCTCATCTATTCCTCACAATACCGTAACCTCAAACCTCACCCATCAGCAAATAACATCGAAACAAACTGTTCCCAAAGATCTACCCTTTTTTACTGGCAATCCAGAAGAGTGGCCTCTTTTAAGCTCCATATTCGATTGGGCCACGGAAGTATGTGGTCTAACAGATACCGAGAACTTGATTCGTCTACAAAAAGCTCTGTGAGGAGATGCTTTGAAGTCTGTACGACACATTTTAATCCATCCGTCCTGTGTGCCGGCCGCAATTTCAACACTTAATTTATTGTATGGACAACCAGAAAAGATCCTCCACTCACTGAAACAAAAAATGCGATCATTACCAAATGTTAATGTTAACAAGCTGGAACGAATTACCTCATTTGCCGTACAGGTAAAAGGTCTCCAGGCCACAATAGAAGCCTGTGGTCTCCTCGATGAGCTCAATAATCCGTCAATGTTACAAGAATGAATTTCCAAATTGCCTTCATATTTCCAGATTAATTGGGGAACATACAAAATGAATTTATCAAAACAAAATAAAAACGTTAATTTGGCAGAATTTTCGGCATGGATTCTAGCTCTGCCGCAGAGACTCTCTCACGCAATAGGCAGAATAATGTTTATGTGCACACTCCCAGTGAACAGAGTAGAAAAAATGTATCGTGTGCAGTGGTGACTGCAACAATGTTGCTAACTGTGGGAAATTTAAGAAGGAGGATAGATCAAGTAAATGGAATATAGTGAACAATGTAAACAATGTTTACGTAAACATTTCTGCAAATGCAATAGCAACAATGTTTGTGTTGTTGATAATTGCCAATTTAAACATCATTACCTTTTGCATAAAGAAATAGAAAAGGTTGGTAAAAGGGAAACGTCAAATGCTACTGAGTCAAATAAAAACAAAGTTTCAATGCAAAACAATGAAACACAGAGCTGCAACACGCACAATACTTGGGGTGTAACAATTTCTTTAAATTTATGGCAATAAAAATAAATTTATAGATACATTTGCGTTTATTGACGACGGTTCGTCAACGAGTCTGATAGATGTGCAGATCATTAACGACTTAAATCTTTTCGGCACCTCAGAACCTTTATGCCTAAAATGGACTGGGAAAGTCGAACGAAATGAGAATAACTCTCGTCGACTTTGAATAAATGTCGCTAAATAAAAAAATTCATACAGTACATGTTCGAACAGTAAAACATCTTTCATTGCCAAAGCAAACTCTTGATATTAAAAACTTGTACAAGATTTTTTTTATTTAACAGGATTACCCGTGAAAGGTTATCTTAATGCCACGCCGCGGCTTTTAATTGGCTTAAATAACTCCAGTCTTCGCGTTTACAATAATATTAAAGAAGGTAAGTTCAGTGAACCTGTAGCAATTCGCATCCGTCTTGACTGAGTAATATACGGTGTAACGAAAAATAAGTTCATAGAACACCATCATTGCCATATAGACGAATGCAGTAATAAAATACTATCCGATTTAATGAAAAAATTTTACACTTTGGAAATTGCCTATACAGATAATGCTAAAGCCAAAACGATGAAAAGGCCATGACTATCCCGAAAAGTATACCAGCAACGATCGGATGGACATTACGAGCTTTCGCTGTTGTGGCGAAACGAAAATATAATGCCAAACAGTTACGAAATGGTACTAGAGAGGTAAAGGTGTTTGGACAAAAAGTTGAAAAGCGATAATAAATTGAACGAAATTTTTAACAAAACCATTTCTGAGTAGAATTCAAAAGGATATATAGCCAAGATCGTGGAAAACCGTAAAACGTCAAAGAAGAAAAAGTTTGGTATCTGCCAATATTCCCCGTTTTCAATAAAAACAAGCCTGGGAAAACGGTCTATCGATAAATGATATCCTGATGAAAGGTCCAGATATGCTGTGCTCCCTTCGTTCAATACTCATTCGTTTTCGTGAAAATACTATAGCCATTTGTGGCGATATAGAACAGATGTTTCACCAGGTGTTCATAAGAGCATGACTATGGCATGGTGAGAGCGATCAACCAGACGTTTATATCATGAATGTGATGATTTTCGGGGCATCCTATTCACTATGCATCTCGTAGTACGTAGAAAATACTAATGCCAACAAATTTATTGATAAATATCCGATTGCGGCAGAAGCTATAAAAAGTAGTTAGTAATTTTCACGAAGTTGTTGTGCAGTGGCATACGTTTGCCGACACCAGCGAAAATGGCTATGCAGCAGTTTCCTATGTTAGGATTTCGAATGGTAACGATGTTGTTGTGTCTCAGGTTATGTCAAAACCGAGAGTTGCCCCACTAAAAGTAGTCTCTATTCCCCGTTTGGAACCAATGGCCACGGTAATTGCGTCACGTTTTGCTAATACTGTTATAAGAAGTACAACTATAAAAATCTGGACTGATTTTCAAACTGTTAAGTCAGATCAAAAAAGGTATCATCAATTCGTAGTTTTTCGCGTAAGTGAAATTCTCAACACTACTGATATAGATGGATGGCGATGGATTCCCGGTAAATTAAATGTGGCTGACGAAGCAACAAAGTGATCCAAAGGTGGCACCGATTTGTCAAATCACAGTCGAAGGCAAAATGGTTCGAGTTTGTTGACATAGTATCCAAGTATGTGGCCGGTAGATAATGATATAATAGTTTGATTGTGAACTTAAACAGTATGTACTTCATATAACAGAGGTTAACCATTTGGTCCAAATTGAGCGTTTTTCCTAGTGGCGTAGAGCAATTAGATCGGTTGTTGTGTCATACATTATATAAATAAACTAAAAAATAATATAATATAAATATAAAATCGAATAATATATCCCAAGACGAACTATAAAAGGCGGAAATGGATCTTCTTAACCAAGCTCAAATGGAAAAATTATTATACGAAATAAGAACGCTAAAATCTGATGGCAAAATTGGCAATAGTAGTTCTCTTTATAAGCTGCCTCCTTTCTTAGATAGCGACGATGTTTTACGTATTAACGGCCGAATAGGTTATGCCGATGTTCCATATGAACTTAAACACCCAGCTATTATGCAAAAACAGTGTTACACCCCTGAGCTAATAATACTACTTGTAAAATACCATCACGGAAACGAAACTGTAATAAACGAAATTCGACAAAAAATTATATGCCCCGCCTAAGGACAACTTTTAAGAAGGTTGTACAAACATGTCAAATGTGCAAAGTGAGTAAAGCAGAACCAACATATCCGCAAATGGCAAGACTTCTTAGGGCTTGGCTATCAGCACATGTTGCACCCTTTACATTTACCGGGCTTGATTTTTTGCCCCACTATTGGTCACCGTCAATAGACACAGGGAAAAACGATACACTTGCCTAACTATTCGGGCCGTTCACATTGAGATAGTACATTCCTTAACCAAGAATTTTAACAAATTTTATGGCCAGACGTGGTACGCCAAGAGAATTTTTTAGCGATAACGGTACCAACTTTGTTGGAACAGAAAGGGAGTTACTCAATGCTATAAAAGAGGTTAATTGTAATGAGTATGTTTGCAATGTTACAGCTGCTACTACTAAATGGAATTTCAATCCGCCCGCGAGCATGGGAAATTATTGTAGCAGACTAGAAAAAAGTCATCTTCAACCTCTTGAACAAGCCGGACGTAACATAAATTGCAACTTACTCTCATTTTTACATTTACTATTTTATGTTATGTTATTTACTTTGATTTGAACTTTAATAAACTTGAATTTTTAAATTAAACAACTCTACAAATTTGGGGGCTCAACCGGGATCAAAGTGATTAATATTTGAATGTAAAAGTGCCGTGAAATTCATGAAAATATTGCTGTTCTATGAATAAATTTAAATAGTGTTTTTGAAGAAGAACCACCCCTTTTTACAAACGAATACAACGACTTTTTACGAGCGAATGTTGAGAGAGAGTACGTGTGTATCGTGAAATCGTGTATAAAAAACAGTGTGTGTGTGATAAACAAGAAAGGCACGTAAAGAAACAAAGTGAGGACGAACGGACGTGAATATGAGTGTTTTGGCTGACTTTGTTGATATAAAAAACAATGTTGCAAAAGCAAAGAGATTGACAATCGTTGCCATGTCCAAACTTATTTTTGAGGAAGACGGTGACCGCGGTAACCGACAACGTGTACGTCAATTTGTTGGCTTTCAATCCAAAGAAGACGACGATGAGTATGAACGAAAAAGAAAATATGTTGAAGAAAATCTGAGGAATGCATATTTGGTGGCTGTATGCAATGTGTTAGGTGTAGATTACAACAACGACGATTTGTTTACACACATATTTTCTAATATGAAGAATGATGATACAACTGTACAAAACGACGCAATCATTAACAACGACGATGATGATGTTAACGACGATAATGACCGTACAATCGTTCATAACGACGCAAACAACAACAACAACAACGACGGTGATCATAAGAATATTGTACATGACAACAATTCATATGAAAATAACTACAGCGGCAGCAGTGGCAAGACGATGCAGAGTATGACAAGAAGTAAAGATGTTAGTAACAGTATGCAGAAGGCAGAATTTGTTAATGTGCGTAAGAATACATGTATAAACATGCAACGGTTTGCAATTAACTATCTTGACATTGAAGATTATATTCCCTCGTTCGGCGGCGATGTATGTCACATCATCACATCTTATGCCATATTGAAGCAGGCATTAAGAAATGAATTTGGATCAACTGTGAACAGTGCACAATTGCATTGAATGATGATTCAGAGAAGAATGAATGGAGACGAAACAATTCATCAATACTTTTTAGTATGAAGGAGTTGGCTTCATGAGAAAATATCGAGGACAGCACCCTAATGGAGTAGGTTACTGACAGTATTAATGATTTGACGGAAAACAAATCCATTCTGTATGACGCAACTAATTTGAAGGATTTTAAAATCAAATTTAAATGTTACGAGACGATGGTGGAGAAATCTATCAAACCAAAAATGGAGAAACAAACAACGAGCAGAGTCAAGAATGACAGAAGGGAGAAAACTTGTTTTAATTGTGGTGGCAAAGGCTTTTAGTCTAAAAATTTTAAGGACAAAGAGAAAGGCGTTAAATGTTTCAGCTGTAACAAATTCGCTCATGTTCCCAGGTAGTGTCCTATAAAACAGGAGAAGGCAAACGTGCGTAGTAATACATGTAACAGTGAATACAGCTGGTAACAGTGAAAAAGAATCCGATGGAGTTCAAGTTACAATTTTTGTGTGACCAACCCATTTTAGCGGAAACTTTGTTCGATACAGGGAGTAAATTTAATGTGGTTTCTAATGTGGTTTGTAAAAGACTTAAAAGTCCTAAACTTGATAAATCTGATTTTTACCTCGTTGGTTTTGGCAATCAGAGGAGCCAGAATAAGATGAAGCCAAATGGAAATTTTTAGCAGAGTATGAATATTGACTACGGCGAATACATTTTAACGATGTGATATTGGGTAGTGAATTTTGTAAGTTTAGTGAGATAAACATAACTTCAGACGGTTTGAAGATACGAAAGATCCTGAACGAGACAGTAGAAGAAACTCACAAAATGATGGTGATAAACACTTATGAAGATCCCGATGATGAAATAAGTAAAGTTGAAATAGACGACAGTGCAAGCGAAAACGCCAAGCTTGAAGTGAGAAAATTAATTACAAGTTATAGACCAATAAAAACCAAGACAAATGTCGAAATGAAAATTATTGTTAAGAATGAGACCCCTATTCACTGCAGTCCAAGACGCTTGCCGATTACGGAGCGAAAAATTATCGATAACCAAATTGAAGAATGGTTCAAAGGAGGCATCATTGAACCATCCGAGTCGGAGTATAGTATTCCCGTAGTACTTGTTAAGAAACGTAATGGAGAACCAAGACGATTTCCATTGCAGTTAATGGAAGACCAACAGGATCGGTTGCAAGACACCAATATATTTTCAACAATAGACCTCAAGAACGGTTTCTTCCACGTGTCCGTCGAAGAATCAAGCAGAAAATATACATCATTTGTCACTCACAGTGGACAATATTAATTTTTGAAAGGGCCATTTGGATTATCTAATTCAACTGGAGTGTTCAGCGCCAAGTGAACGCAGTATTTCGGGATTTAACCACAAAAGGTATAGCTTTACCATACATAGACGAGGTGCTAATATCCGCTAAAGACGAAAACGAGGTGATACAAAATTTGAAAAGTGTTTTGAAACTTTGTGAAGGTTATGATTTGATAATAAATCTGAGGAAGTGTAATTTTTTTTAAAAACAGAATTCAGTTTCTGGGATATGTAATAGAGGACAAACGAATTTCGCCGTCACATGAGAAGATCGACGCACTGATAAGATTTTCCATTCCCCAAAACCTGAAACAACTGGAGAGCTTTCTAGGATTAGCCAGTTGATTCCGTAAGTTTATAGCCGAGTTATCAATTATCGCAAAACCATTAACGGACTTGAAGAAGAAAGATAAGAAATTTGAAATGAGTGAAGATCAGCTATCAGCAATCAGCAAACTGAAGTAAGTTATGAGTCAGAACCCAGTTTTGCGTATCTACAATCAGAACTATGAAACCGAAGTTCATACCGACGCATCCATTAATGGATACGGAGCAGTTCTATTGCAGCGGTCACCTGACGATAACCAACTTCATCCCGTATATTACATCAGTTAGAATACGACCCAACCGGAGAGAAAATATTCAAGCTACGAATTAGAGATTCTCGCTGTCATGGAAGCATTGAAGAAGTTCAAAGTATATTTCCTTGGGATACATTTTAAGCTCGTTACGGATTGCAATGCTTTCACCAGGACGCTCGAGAAGAAAGATTTATGCACCCGTGTCGCTCGTTGGATATTATTTCTACAGGAGTATAACTACAAGGTCGAACATAGAGTTGGAAAGCAGATGAAACACGTCGATGCTTTTTCCTGTTATTCTGTTATGATGAGGATCTACTAACCGTGAAAGATATTTTAAGCAATACAACGAATTATAGGTACTATTTTCTTAAAGGTGATATTCTTTACAAAATCGTCAATGATTATGAGCTGCTAGTCGTGCCAAAGGGCATTCAGCGAGAGGTGATTAGACAATCCCATGAAAGAGGACACTTTGCTGTAAAGAAGACTAGGGATTTAATACGCCGTGATTACTACATTCCGAAACTCAAAGAGAAAATAAAGCATCATATTGCTAATTGCTAAATTGCAACTCTCTCTCTCATTTTTACATTATATTTTATTATAATTATTATTATTTTTACTCTATATTTTATGGTTTATTATTTATATTATTATTATTTATTATTTACTTTGATTTGAACTTTAATAAACTTGAATTTTTAAATCAAACAACTCTACATTATGGTACGTTCTATTAAGACTGTTTTTTTTTTTATAAAATAAGCCATCAAGATCCGTCAGTGATGAGACAACCGCAGTATGATCACTGAAGTCGAAAGTATTATAAATTCACGCCTGCTTACTTATGTGCCAATAGACAACGAAAATCAGGAGGCACTAACCCCTAACCATTTACTGTTAGGAACTTCAAATGGCATGAAACCATTAGCTGATTATGACGGTTCCAGCATGGTGGTTAAGAATAGGTGGCTTGAATCGCAGATGTATGCGCCAAATTTTTGGGAAAGATGGCTTACATGCAGGACAAAACGGTTCGACAAGTCGAAGCCGATATGTGTTGGTGATTTGGTGGTTGTGGTTGACCCTTTAATATGTGGCATGGAGGCAAAACATTGGAGACCAAAGTTGCAAAAGATGGACAAGTGCGCATGGCAAAAGTTATGATGGCTTGTGGTGTATTGGAGAGGCCGGTGACTAAGTGGCTCGAAGTGGCTCAAGATAAGGAGTAGTGCGTCGAATACTATTCTCGCCATACTGTGGGGGGTATTACCGCCACTGTCTCCGAAGTATGTATCGATTTATCGGTTGCTTTGAGAAGTCATATCTAAAGTCAAAAAATCATGTCAGACAAAAAAATCGTTTCCTTTCCCTTCTCTTTCCTTCCACATTTTTCTAGAAACCAATACAAAGTTCTGAAGAAAAAATGTATCTAAATTAAAACCTTTTTCTAATATTCTTGTGTTTAGCTTACACACCAAGAAAGTACGTAACTCTATAATTCATAAACAATTGTAATTTGCATTGGAAACTCTGTACATTCAGGGAAATTTAACAAGCAAATAAAATTGAATCAATATCAAATAATTTTAGTTTTATTTGCTGTTCAAAATCTAGAGGAAGCTTTGCGAATTCCGGCAATAACCAATAAGTGCATTTATGCTACATTGCCACTCAAAATACATATTATTTATTTACTTTGTTCCACAGTTTTTTTTATACACACTACAATCATAAAGGAATATCATTTTTGATATGTAAAAATATAAAAGATTAGTATATATGAAAGTAATAAAAATTGGATCCCACTTTGTCACTCAAAATACATACCCATTATTTACTTATTTTGTTTCAAATTTTTTTTGTGGAAAATAGAATCCTAACAATAAGTATTTATTTCTTTCTTAAAAAAATATTTATTATCATTTTATTCAAAAGTTAAAGAAAAAATATTATATTTTAAAATTCAAAATTTTAATATAAATCAGCATGAAAGTAACAGAGAGGGCACTTGCGCCGGAATGTAACTTTACATACAATAGTCCCAGTACTCTTATTAGAATGTCACGTAAAAATGTTAAAGAATTCTGTCTTCCGTTCCCTAAACGAGACAGTATATTTCTCTTCATTGCTCTTCATGTGCTAAAAACGAACGTACATTACATTACGTTCAGTGGCCGTTTGACTTATCGGGATTTAAGACTCTTAGTTAAAACATTTGAAATATAGATTTATACTGAAAAATAAAGGCCACTTTATTCGACCGTTGAAAACGTCTTTTTAGTATAAAGAAATTAATTTTCAGAAAATTTAAAAATAGTAAAAACTAAAAATGTAATCAAAAATCATTGACGACAGATCAGCATGCTTAATTTTTTTGTAATTGTGTTAAATAGTGCGATAATCGATTAGTTTGTACCACATACAATTTTAATATTTTGGTTAATTGAAGTTTTAGCTTTGACTTATATTTATAATTATATATATAATTATATTTATAATTATATTATACGTACGTATAAACTTTTTTTCGCTTATATGTTTGTATGTATATTTGTATTTTTCTTATTTTTTTATAAACGCAAGTCTCTTGCTATATTTCCAGAAGAAAAAATATTTCGAATACTGAATTTAATATTCTACATATATATTTAAGGAAAATTCACATAAGGTTCAAATCTCAGAAAAAAATAGTAACGAAAATTGCTACTGAAACACCCTCCCATTTATTGCAATATACACAAATACGTTCCATCACTGTCTACAAATGTCACGTAAATTTGTAATGAAATTCTATTTTCTACAGGTTGCGACGTTATGACTAGGCTACAATACATTCAAGTAAACTTTTTCTTAGCATTTTATATCACAAAAACAAATTTAGAGCTCATATATTATGCAGGCAAAATTAGACCTAAATGACTTACCAGTTTATTTTCATAATAATCCGTTTTCTAGTCATCGTGTGAAAATAATAAATAATATTAACGAGTTTTATAATTTTATTTTATGCGTCCAGAAAACCTTAACCGATTTGGCTCAAATTTTTAGAACTGAACTTTAATGTACTGTAATGTTTTATTATAAATAAAAAATAAATTAATAAAATATATATAAAACATCAATATTTAAAATTTTTTTCCTTAAATTGAGTACATAAATTAGGGTACCTGAACTTATGTTTTAAACTGTATAGCGATACGTTTTTAATATTTGCAAATTTATTGACCGTTTATTGGTAGATGACAATTAAACCAATAGAACTCGTTTACATTACGATCGTCATTTATTTCTATACTTAAATAACTACACACTTCAACCGATAAAACTGAGTTATGAACTTTATTCAGAATCATTTATTAATTAATATTAATATTTTTCAGTAATCTCAGACTACAGCTGACGACTCACGACTCTACATTGATCGTTCTTCGCTCTATTTGTACTACCTTAAGGTTAATCACATGGAATCCGTCAGAGATTGCATTTTTAAATTTTCAGCTAACAGCAAAGTTGAAATACATATTTTGTCATGTGCTTTATTGAAATCGGTACTTCGGCGTCTAGTTGGTAGTGTATTACTTATTAGACTAGAGCCCGTGGTTCAACCCTTGGCTCAGACATCTCAAACAAAATGAGACTTCCAATAACCAGTCTTGTAGCAAAAACTCTGAGAGCAAAACTACCATAAAACTTTATCGCGTGGTGTCAACAGTAAAGTCGCTGTGGTCTAGTAGATAATGTGTTGGCTTATTAGGCATGAGGTCTCAGTTCAAATCCCCGGTCAGACAACTAAATGAAAATATGAAAAAATATTTCTTTGGCGACTTCCTCTCAGCTTATTTCTGGCCAAAACACTGAGAGTAATTAAATTGCCATCAAAAGTTTCTCAAAAATCTGCCGTTCGGAGTCGACTTTAAACTGTAGGTCCCGCCACTCATGTATAAAAAATTCACGCACACAACACAAGTGGTTTCAGAAGCTAGGTCGTAATGCTGACTAAAGGGTTGTAATTACCAATTAAGTAAGTAGGAAAGTTGTAGTATTTCTGGCATGTGAAAACAATGTAAATAATTACCGAAATTTACTGTCTCGTTTACGGAACGGAACAATATGTATAAAACAATTTCATAACGTTTTTACATGACATTTGTATATGAGGGATGGGACTATTGTATGTTGAGTGACTTTGCGCCACAAATTCCTTGTTTTGTACTTTCAGGTTTATAGATATTAAACTTTTGAATTGTTACATGTATATCATTAGTGTAACTCGCAAAGACGCCAAGTCCACTTTTGCCAAAATTGAGATTTTAATGCAAAACGGTAACACTATACAAAATACATATTTTACGACAACAAAAAATTTCATTATATAGTTTAAAGTTGTTGTAATTTTGTGGTTTGCAAAAACGCTAAGTCTACAAAACTACGAAAAATATTAAAAGCCACGAATTAATTAATTATTAATTGATTGATTAATTTATCTGGGTCATTTAAAGTGCACTGTTTTGTAAAAATAATTGCATTTAAAAAGTTTCCGAATTTTAAAAATTGAAAAAGCTGCAATGTTTTTTGTGTCTCCCGTAAAATTTAAAAAAAACGACTTAACACATTTGAGAATTACACAAACGATATAATAATTTTTCTTTAATTTTTAAAGAAATAATATTAAAAACTAATTTTTTAAGAAATAAATATATATTCTTATTATTATAATATGCACAAAAAATTTTTGAAATTGTATATATATAATATGCGTGAATATCGTGAAGTTGCGTAGTCTGTAGGTGGTGTGTTGGCTTATTAGATGTGAGGCCACGATTCAAACCCCAGGTCACACATTAAAACGAAATATGAAAAAATATTTTTTCGGCGTCTTCCTCTTAATAGATTTCTGGCAACATTAACCTACATTCCGTTTTTGCGACTTTTTCGTTTGGCTAACCAGGGCATCATATTTTTACAACGCATAATCCGTAATCTTCATATGCATTAATAATAAATTATGCTGATTAATCATAATAATATTTAAGTGACACATATTTGAATGTCTTTTTAAATTGAGTACATTTAAATGCAATACATACAATGATTGGTCACGCAATATGATCCTTGACAAACAGACAAATTGAGTGTTAACATATAATAGAATAAGTTAAAGACGCAAAGCTTAATTTGTAAATGTAGTATATAAGAATATCAAATTAAAAAATTAAGGAGACTTTGATTTTGCAAACAATGTCAACATCAACAGTCAGTCATCAAAAACGAAGTATGAAAAATATTTCTTCGGCGACTTCCTCACAGCAGATTTCTGGCAAAAACTCTGACAGTAAATAAAATTGCCATGAAAAGTTTCTCAAGAAAATCTGTCGTTCGGAGTCGACTTTAAACTGTAGGTCCCGACACTCATGTATAAAATTAACACACACAACGTAAGTGGTGTGAGAAGCTAGGTCGTAATCCTGACTGAAGGGTTGTAATGGCCAATTATGTATGTATGTCAACATCAACAATATATCAACATCAGCCTTGTTTTGTTTATTAAGGTCAGAAAGATTTTTGGCATTTTATTTGAACATTTATTCACTTGGCGATGCTGAAATCGGAGATATATCCTTTCCTGCCGAAAGCAACCTATGCTGTCAGAATCAGTTTAAAAATCGAAGTTAATTAAGCAACATATTTTATAATGCTATACTCCAGTGGATTCAGTTTCAAATGATCTTTCCAAACCATAACGACAAGTCCGGTTGAGGTATATCCTACAAATGTGCTCCTAGCAAATAGAACGTCCCGTCAAAAATTAATTGTTTAAACTCTTTACTAAAAAATAGAAATGGCGTTTTGACTTATAAACTAAAGCTATAAAAGATTATATAAAAAATATTTAGAAAAATTCTCTTAAGGAGAAACAAGTAGTAGACTACAAAAATTTAAGACACTAAAGAATTACTCGAGCAAAGATGTAAGTGCACAAAGACAATTCCCGAAATACAATAATAGTTAAGTTTGATCTAACAAGAAAAAATTTTTAGTTAACTCAAATAAAGAAAAATAGCAATAATAGATAACTTGCATAAGCTAGGAATTGATAAATTAGGTAATGAAGATACAGAAGCAGAAAAAATGTCACAATAAAAATTGAACTAAATCAGCTTTTGAATCACTAAAAAAGTTATGATTGATAATATGAAAACAACAACATTTTCTGCTCGAACAAAATCAACGCAAGAGTTAGGGGAATTTGCATTAGAATTAGAAAATGAACAAAGGCAACTGCCAAGTAAGAATTACAACATACAATATAATTTTAAGGGCCATTATTACAACTTGGCGTTAACTAAGGGGAGGATTTTAGCGGACAGATAAATCATTTTTCACTATTATAAGTGGACAATAAGGTAGAAGTGGGCGTTAAGCTAAAGGAAGGATCATCCTGCCGGTAACTTTAAAGTGAAGTTAATGTTTGGACTTGCCATATTATATTGTTATGAAAATGGAAATGGTGTAACATCGTTTAACATTAATATGTTAAAGAAAAGCTACAAAAACAAAACAACGGACTTGTTTACTTGATTAACAAATAAACAAAATATTGCAACAATATCACGATAACGAAAAAGGTATAAACAAGTAAACAAACAACAACACTGGAAGGACGTAACCAAAATACACAGGTAACAGTAACGCAAACAACGCGTTTACATTCATAGAATACTCGAGAAGGCGAAGACTCGAACCTTCGCCCACGAGAACTTTCATCAGACTGTTTACTATGCTATATAAAATGCAAGACAAAGCAGGCAGTAGTAAGAGTAAAAGTTCAGTCAAACTTGTGTGAAGACGCTGTGCATGTGAAGAAAGCAATCGTTTGAAGATCTCCGCTACAAAGATGTATAGAATAAGTGTAATAATTGTTATTGTTTATCGCAAAAGCTATAAACAGAGGAAATAACAAAATAAAGCAATTGTTGGTGTAAAGTTGTGAACAGTGGCACACAAAATTGTGCGATTAATAACGAATTTAATTAAAACTGAATACAAATTTATTTTTATTTGCAATCTACGAGCTCATATTTCAAACGTTTTAAAAAAGGTAAAAACATAATAATGGTGTCAGAAGGGGGATTGCAAAATATAAAAGTAAAATAAATAAATAAATAAATAAAAATTAAACTCTCCGAACTAAGAGTGGCTTAAAGGAGAGCTGGATAAATTAGACCTGCCAAAACGGGCACGAAGAAAGAACTTCAGAGGCGATTGAGTGTGGAACTTCAACATCAGTGCATCGATATCCATTTCATACGAGTTCGAAGACGATGAGGAACGAGATTTCAGGCCGCTACAAAGATGTATAGAATAAGTGTAATAATTGTTATGTTTATCGCAAAAAGCTATAAACAGAGGAATAACAAAATAAAGCAATTGTTGTGTAAAGTTGTGAAGTTTGTATCAGTTATTTTGCGGCTTATTCTTATCTATTTTTATTATATTTAAGTAATATTTGTTTATGTTTTCTTATTATTAATATTATTATTATTTTTAGATATTTTTTTTTTTTTAATTATTATTTTTAATTTATAAAGTTTGTCTGTTGTTTATATTTTATATTTAATATTTTTACTTTTTTTTTTTTGTATAATTTCTATTATGATTTTTTTTTTTTTATTGTTCTCTATTATATTTTTTCTTATTTTCTTTTTTTGTTAGCCTGGTTTTATTTTTTTATATTTCAATTTTTTTATATTTCTTTGTTTTTTTTTTTTTATAATTTTATGTGTTATTTATTATTTAATTTCTATGTTTTATATTTATTATTTTGGGTCTTTCTATGTTTTTTTTTTATTTATGTTTGTGTTTATTGCAACAATATAAAAGTAAATAAATAATAATAAATAGATAAATTAAACTCTCCAAATAAGGTGGCTTTAAAGGACCGAGCTGGATAATTAGACCTGCACAACGGGGCACAGAAAGAACTTCAGAGGGATTGAGTGTGGGAAACTTCAAAACATCAGTGCATCGATATCCATTCATTACGAGTTCGAAGACGATGAGAACGAGATTTCAGGCCGCTATAATGGACATAATGCAAAAAGCTGTATTTGCCGACGCACAAGAAGCTTTAGGGCTAAGAATTCAGAGGCGATTGAGTTTGTGAACTTAACACAGTGCATCGATATCCATTTCATTAACGGAGTTCGAAGACGATGAGGAACGGAGATTTCAGGCGCTACAAAGATGTATAGAAATCAAGTGTAATAATTGTTATGTTTATCGCAAAAAGCTAAAACAGAGGAATAAGCAAATAGAAGCAATTGTTGTGAAGTTTGTATCAGTTATTTTGCGGCTTATTCTTATCTATTTTTATTATATTTAAGTAATATTTGTTTATGTTTTCTTATTATTAATATTATTATTATTTTTAGATATTTTTTTTTTTTTAATTATTATTTTTAATTTATAAAGTTTGTCTGTTGTTTATATTTTATATTTAATATTTTTACTTTTTTTTTTTTGTATAATTTCTATTATGATTTTTTTTTTTTTATTGTTCTCTATTATATTTTTTCTTATTTTCTTTTTTTGTTAGCCTGGTTTTATTTTTTTATATTTCAATTTTTTTATATTTCTTTGTTTTTTTTTTTTTATAATTTTATGTGTTATTTATTATTTAATTTCTATGTTTTATATTTATTATTTTGGGTCTTTCTATGTTTTTTTTTTATTTATGTTTGTGTTTATTGCAAAATATAAAAGTAAAATAAATAAATAAATAAAAAATTAAACTCTCCAAACTAAGAGTGGCTTTAAAGGAGAGCTGGATAAATTAGACCTGCCAACAACGGGCACAAGAAAGAACTCAGAGGCGATTGAGTGTGGAAACTTCAAAACATCAGTGCATCGATATCCATTCATTACGAGTTCGAAGACGATGAGGAACGAGATTTCAGGCCGCTATAATGGACAAATGCAAAAGCTATTTGCCGACGCACAAGAAGCTTTTAGGGCTAAACGGCCGAAGAAAGAATTCAGAGGCGATTGAGTTGTTGAACTTAACACAGTGCATCGATATCCCATTTCATTAACGGATTCGAAGACGATGAGGAACGAGATTTCAGGCCGCTACAAAGATGATAAACTAGTGTAATAATTGTTATCGTTTATCGCAAAAAGCTATAAACAGAGGAATAAGCAAAATAGAACAATTGTTGTGAAGTTTGTATCAGTTATTTTGCGGCTTATTCTTATCTATTTTTATTATATTTAAGTAATATTTGTTTATGTTTTCTTATTATTAATATTATTATTATTTTTAGATATTTTTTTTTTTTTAATTATTATTTTTAATTTATAAAGTTTGTCTGTTGTTTATATTTTATATTTAATATTTTTACTTTTTTTTTTTTGTATAATTTCTATTATGATTTTTTTTTTTTTATTGTTCTCTATTATATTTTTTCTTATTTTCTTTTTTTGTTAGCCTGGTTTTATTTTTTTATATTTCAATTTTTTTATATTTCTTTGTTTTTTTTTTTTTATAATTTTATGTGTTATTTATTATTTAATTTCTATGTTTTATATTTATTATTTTGGGTCTTTCTATGTTTTTTTTTTATTTATGTTTGTGTTTATTGCAAAATATAAAAGTAAAATAAATAAATAAATAAACAAATTAAACTCTCCAAACTAAGAGTGGCTTTAAAGGAGAGCTGGAAAATTAGACCTGCCAACAACGGGCACAAAGAAAGAACTCAGAGGGATTGAGTGTGGCAACTTTAACATCAGTGCATCGATATCCATTTCATTACGAGTTCGAAGAACGATGAGAACGAGATTTCAGGCCGCTTATAATGGAACATAATGCAAAAGCTGTATGTTGCCGACGCACAAGAAGCTTTAGGGCTGACTGAGTATCGAATATATACTGATCAGAAATTGGAAAAAATGCAGAAGTTATTTGCTGATGCACAAGTAGCAAACCAAAAGCTACTTGCTGAGGCACAAGAAGCCTCTAGAGCCGCAAATCAAAAACTTCTGGCGAAAAAATCTTATCAGAAATTGGGAAAAATGCATGCAGCACTTATGACAAAAATGGAGAATAGGGAGCAAAAATTATTGGCAAGAATTGAAGAGAACACGAGAAGCTGCAGGAACTACAGGAGTCGGTCAACAAAAGAATTACTTGCGTAGAGGAAAAGGTATCAAATTTAGAAAAGACCGTCGACACGAAAGAAGAAGATCAATAACCTCCAGAGCCAGCGACCGGAACCAATGAAAGTCATGTCAGAAAGTATCGGCAGGATAAAACCGTAGCGTGGTAGCTCACCCCTATCCGTATTTAAATTCCAATTCGAGACAGTAGCTAGCAGAAACGGATGGGATAATGAAGAGGAGGCTTTGGGAGTAATTCTAGAAACCATGCCAGCCAGCTGCAGAAGCAACTACAAATACTTAATGGTGGCGTTACCGCGTAAATTCGGCGACGAACACAAATGAGAACTTTACCGCATGGAGTTAAAGTGCCGAGTACAAAAGGCAAATGAGTCGCTTCAAGCCTTTGCAATGGAGGTCGAGAAATTAGTACAGCTCACATACCCAGGAGAAAACCACCCGTTGATAGACAACATTAAAACCGAGGCGTTTGTTAACGGTGTAGGTGACCTAGACTTCAAACCGTGATCTTTGCACTACCCCAGGAGACCGCTCGTATGATTTCTAGACCAAAAGTAAGCAAAGTATGAAAAATATAAGTCGTGGAGAAAGAGGAATCCCTTTTAGATACATTTAGAGGAATGATGAGGACAGTTGTGGAGGAAAATCAACAGAAGGCCAAACTTAAACGTTTTAATTGTGAAACGGGTGGTCATTTTCAAAGAAATTAAAAGGCGCCACGCAAAAGATCAAGATCCGTCTCACCAGCAAGGGATAATAAACGGACGAACTACCAACCATCTTTACAAGAGTCCCCGTTAAACTAAAACGAGCTAGTACTGAGGGGCAAGTTTTTTCTCCAACAAACAAGGGCCCTCAATCTCCATACCAGTTATGCAGCAAAATAACAACAACCTTATGGCGTGCGGGTACATTAATGGCAGACAACACACCTTCACTATAAACAACGGTGCGATGCAGTCTATCATCAGACCAGATGTAATGAAAGGGAAGTGTGAGGTGTGTACTTAGTAATATAAGAGTGTGTACTTAGTAATATAAGACTACGGACAGCTATTGGAGAGTCTGCCACCATCCACGGAAAAACAGAGGTGAAGGTGACTATAGCCAACGTTAGTGTAAGTCACTTCTTTATTGTTGCCGATATTGTGAACAAGGTTATCATTGGTGCCGATTTTATGATAGCTCATGACATCAATTCGAATATGGGGCAACATATAATGAATTGGCGAAATGTGTACCTCTTGACGCGGGATACAAACATCAGATGCACGCCAGAAGGTTAGTTGCTGTCGAACCACAAAAATTATGACCTCAGAGTGAATCGTTGGCGCGTGTGGAAGGAGATTGTGAGAAAAACCACTTGTGGGTTGTTGAACCAGCAGAAATTCGGACGGATTTGTTGTCAACAAAGGCCCTCGTCAAATCTACCGAGCGGAGAATAGTCCCGGATAGAGTGCTGCATCTATGAGGCCAGGAAAAAGTCATCTGTAGAAACTCCAAGGTGGGCTAATGTTTTTCAGTAGATGTAGTGATAAACAGCGAACGATTGCCTGAACCTGCCAAAATGTCAGCCAAGGATCAACGGGAATTTTATGTAAATGTGGAGAAATGGTCAAACATGAAATTGATACTGGCGAAGCGAGACCGATAAAACATGCACCCAGAAGTATACCACTGGCGAAGCATAATAAGGTTAAGGAGCTAGTCGATGAAATGAAGAGGAGTGGGGTAATTGAACCGTCATCGGGTCCGTGGAGCTCACCTGTAGTCTTGGTCAAAAAGAAAGATTGTAGTACAAGGTTCTGCTTAGACTACAGGAAGCTGAATGATGTCACTAAAATGGATAGTTAGATGAGTCACAGGAAAAGGCGTTCCGGACACTAAAAGACCTATTGTGTGCTCCACCAGGAGAAAAATTCATTTTGGACAGTGATGCTAGCGGAGGTGGTCAATGGTGCAGAGGAAGTCGTGGGCTACTATAGTCGCACACTGTCGAAGCCTGAACGTAACTATTGTGTGACCCGACGTGATCTACTTGCAGTGCTGGAATACATAAAACATTACCATAAGTACCTGTATGGCCAACATTTTCTACTAAGGACTGATCATTCCGCACTGAGCTGGCTACTGCAATTCAAGAGCAAAGGACAGTTAGCTCGTTGGATTGATTGCCTCCAGACTTACGACTTAAGCGTTGAATACCGAAGAGGCATAAAACAATGGAATACTGATGCTCTCTCACGCCGACCTTGTAATTTGGAGTGTAAGCATTGCGTGAAAGCCGAGGCCAGCTGCAACAATATAACTTGGGCGCATCTTTCGAGCGGATAGCGATGGACGTAGCAGGCCCTTTTCATGTCAGCAATGCCGGAAACCGATATGTTCTTGTCGTGATGGATTATTTCAGCAAATGTCTGGGAGTCTATGCGAAGGAAGTCCGAGGGAATGGTAGAACGGTTTAATCGAACCGAAGTTTCTACTGGTATACTGATTTGCGGTCTATGATTCAACATCAAGATGACCCGCCAAAGTTGTTTTTGGAACTGAGATAAAACTGCCTGGTGACTTGGAGTTTGCTGTTAAGCCTTTCACAGGGAGGGATGTCATATACACTGGAAAACAGGAAAGTCTTAATGAAATTGTGAAAGCCAGATGTGATCGTGCAGCAAATACGAAGGGCTTCCATGAGGGACAACTGGTTCTACTTTACAAGTCAACGCGGAAGAAAGGATTATCTCCCAAGCTACAAGCCAGCTGGGATGGACTTTATACAATAATTAAAAGGTTAAACGATGTCATGTACAGGATACAGAAAGCTAACAGCTCCGAGCAAAAATTAAGGTCGTCTACATAGAGCAACTGGCGAAATATGGGAGAAGAGATAATGAGCCTATTCGGGACGAACAGGCTTAAGTGAGCTGCAGTGTTACGAAAATGGAAATGGAGTAACGTTTAACATTAAAATGTTAAATAAAAGCTACGAAAACAAAATATCGGACTTGTTTACTTGATTAACAAATAAACAGAAATAAATCAACATCACTATTATGAAAGAGGGATAAACAAGTAAACAACAAGCAACAAAAACACTGCAAGGACGAACGTAAACAAGATACGAAAACAACAAACAAGAAAGCATCATGAATGTAAACAACGATGTATACATTCATGGTGATTTCGAGAAGGCGAAGCCTCGAACGTTCGCCTTCGTGAACCTACATCAGACTGTTTACGTTGCTATATAAAAGGCAAAACAAAGCAGACAGCAATCAGAGTAAAAGTTCAGTCAGACTTGTGTGAAGACGCTGTGCATGTGAAGAAAGCAATCGTGGTTTAAATATCTCCGCTACAAAGATCTATAGAATAAGTGTAATAATCGTTAAAAATAAAGCAATTGTTGTTGTTAGAACAAGTTGTGAACCGTGGCATACAAAATTGTGCGGCTAATAAAGAATTTAATTAAAACTGAACCCAAATTCATTTTTATTGTTATTTGCAAACGTTTTTGAAAGGTAAAAACGTAACAATATATTATTTTCAATATGGCAACTTCAAATTTAAGCATAATAACAAAAAAAAAACGAAGCCCGTCGTTACCACTGCGCTTAAAAATACCTGTTTAATTAAGTAGTTTTATTGACATTGCTCCTGTACTGCCATATTTTTGAAAAGGTTAACTTTATTTTATCTGTAGGTTGTAATAACGAAAAGAAGTTAAAGGTGACTTTAAAGTTAACTTTTGATAAAGTTACCTTTAACTAAACCCCACTTTAACGGGAAGTTGTAATAATGGCCCTAAGAATATTTAAAACAATCCTAACTCTAAAAGCAATAATAATATCAATAATAACAATATCAAAAATAATAACAATACCCAAACAGATATAATAATTCATACAATAGAAATGAGCACAGCAATCATATACAAAAAAATAGTAGAAATAACGAAAACTACGATAATGTACACCAAAATAACGTGGACACAAATGCTTATAACAACAAAAGATATATAAATAGAAATCAAAACCAGGAAAAGTGCTTAGGCTCGGAATGCGTGGATATTCCGGACAGCCAAAATTAAGCGTATACAAAGCATCTAACAATAATACGAATTTCATAACAGCCAGATACGAAAATATACTGTGTCGACACAGGTACTGATATATCATTATGTCACACGTAATATAATTTAGAGAATCCATTGAACACAAGTTAAGAAGGCATCACTGCGTAAGAAATACATTCACCAGGGACAGCCAAACTTAAATTATCACTGACAAACGTGATCTGAAAACGCACCTTTCATCTTGTAGACAACTTTCCAATAGACCCAGACGGAGTAATAAGTAGATATTTTTTAAAAAAATATCTGTAAAATAGATTATGAAACATTCACAATTTTCTATACAATAACACTTCCAATGTAAACATAGATATATTTTTCATTACAAATAACTATACCATACAACTGGAATTAATATAAGATTTCGTCATATTAAATAAACAATTAAAAAAGAAAATTTTTAAGCGATTCAATAGCATCAAAGAGATGCATGATGAAAATAAAAATTTTAATTCAACTCCAAATTGGTCCAGAAAAAAATCGTAGCATTTTAATTTACAAGAACACAAACACCGATGAACGTTTTAAAAGATTGTTAGACGTATTGCAATTAGACTATAACGATAAATATGCAAACACACAATTAAAAGAACTATTTCAAAAAATTTTAACTGTCAATAATTTTTACAAACAGAAAATCACAACCATAGCCAACATTCCAGTGTACATAAAAAATAGTAGATTACCGCATTCACATACGTACATACATAATTGGTTATTACAACCCTTCACAATTACAACCTAGCTGCTCATACCACTTATGTGTGTGTTAACTTTATCCAGTCTAAAGTCGATTCCGACCGTTAGATTTTTGAAAAACTTTTTCATTGCATTTTTATTGACTCTTAGAATTTTTGCCGGAAATCTGCTGAGAGGAAGTCACCAAAGAAATGTTTTTTATATTACGTTTTGTTTTAAATGTCTGGCTTGGGGGTTTGAATTTCCTCCTCACAACTAACAAGCTAGACTAAAGCGACCGCATTCACATACTGACGTAAAAACTGAACAAGTAAAGAAAATGTTAAATGATGGTATAATAGAACCCTTGGGAAAATTGTACAATACTCCACTTCTTTTAATATCTAAAAATGCTCAGAATAAACGGAAATGGAAACTTTAGATTTTAGAAAACTCAATGACAAAATAATCAGTGACAAATTTCTTTTAACCAGATTAGAGGACATTTTGGAGAAACGAGGCGGAACTAAATGGATTTCCACAATTGACGTGACCAGTTATTTTCACCAAATTGAATTAAAAAAACTTCAGACAACTAACAGCTTTTTCTACACCACAATTCAAAAGATTACGGACTGAATATATCTTCTAGCCGTTTTCAAAGAATGCTGAGGATTGCTTTTCAGGACTAGAATCCGACTCATTGTGCGAGGACAAAACACATCAGATCCGATTATATGGTTTTATTTTAGCTCATGTATCAATTATTTGGTTTTAGAATTGCAATCAAATAATTTTAGTCCAACTATTCCCAAGTTCTTTGAGGTTCTTCAAGTTCATTCTGACGGCTTCGAAATGCTGAATAGAGTAGGCTCTAGTACATTTATTTCGAAAGCGACGCATGGCTTATTGAGTGTCGGGATTTTCCTGAAAATCTCTTGATTTCTTCTGGTAGCCACGAGTAACGATTGTGTGAACTAGGCCATAAACGACGGGGCATTTTAGATCCTTTAAAGATAAATCCGAAATGACTTTCAGGGCATAAGGTATCGTACAAAAATTGTAGAATTTGAAAGGTTGTAAAAAGGAACATTACAATGTCCTTTCTAACAAGGCCCTGTTAGCCTTATTTCCTTATAGTGGGCCATTCTATCGGTTTAAAGAAAAGTGTTATGCCGACAAACCGGATGCAATTGAGCATTTGAAGTCCAACATTTGTAAAGCCGATATATGACCCCATACACTCTCAAAAGTGCACGAAAATTGGTCCGATCGATTGAGGTACTGTAAGTTCAGCTAATGAATAAAATAATATTCCATTTCTAATATTTTGCCAAACAATAAATTAATATTTAAATTAAATTTCTATTCAGGCATGAAACAAAGAAATAATATATACAATATTTACATAAATAAGTGTTTTTAAGGTCTCAAAATTAAAAATTTCCGCCAATCTCTCCAATCTCAATTTCCGGGAATTAAAATTTTACGACACAGGTATGTAAGTTGTCAAAAAATGACAGTACTCCCAAGTGTTTTAAAACTCTTAAAACAGAACACACAAAGAGAGGAAAACATAAAATTTGATTCAGTAGATTACTGAATTTAAACTAAGCAATTTTAATTTATTGTTTAGCAAAATATTAGAAATGGAATATTATTTTATTCATTTGCTTCCGCAGAATTTTCAGAATTTTTTATTACAATTTTATTATTACAATTTTAATTTATAAGATTGATTAAACAATTTAAATTCTCGTTAGAGAATGAATAAATAATTAGCTGAAATTTTAAAATTTCAGACGTTAAGAACACTTAAAAACACTATATAAAATATAATGAAAAACAATATAAAAATATATATCTAGAAAACAGAAAATATAAAAAATATATATCTGTCTATTTCGTCTGTTATTAAAATTTTAGAAATTGATAAAGTGAATTATCAAATTAAAATAGTAGTTAATTGAAATACATATTTCAACATATATTTAATGACAAAAAACTATACCGTAATGTTATAAATGGTTAATTAATTAAAAAAAACAATTTAAAAACAAATTTACATACAAATTAACAATTTTTACATAAAATTTAAATAACTCATTTATAGAATATAGAATACACATGTTTGTTTGATTGTGTTTGTGCTACCGATGATGCACACAACAGAAATTCCTTGAACATCGGATGACATTATCTTTATTCTCTTTGTTTCATTATGTTTAGGCAGGGTTGCCTGGATGTTATTTATGTGAACATTATTGACAAATTAATGTATCAATTAAGAGCCAGTTAGCCACACGTAACGTAACCTACCGCAAACAAAAACGTTCATATGGAAAGCAATGTAAACGCTTACTGAAACGTTCTCTCTCGTTAGCAAAACGTTACGATTTGTATAAAACAGAATTCTCTCACGTTTTTACGTGACATTTGAACATGAGTGATAGGGCTATTGTATGCAGAGTTGCATTGTGGCCCAAATGCCTTCTTTGGTGCATTCATGTTTATTTATATAAAACTTTTAAATTGTTGCATGCGTATAATGAAATTTTTAATTTTTAATGAAAATAATAATAAAAAAATATTTTTAAGACATAAATACTTATTGTTTATGTTTTTCTTGTGCTCACAAAACAATTTTAACAAAATAAATAAATAGTATGTTTGTTTTTGAGTGACAAAGTGGTACGAATTATCATTTTTGGTACTTTTATATATTAAGCGTTTATATTAATCTTTTAAATTTTTGCAAAAAAAATGATTTTTCTTTAATTATTATTGTTATTCATATGACTGTAATGTGTATTAAAAAATTTTGAAATAAAATAGATAAATAGCATTTATTTAAGATGGCAATGTAACGCAAATGCCCTTTTTGGTACTTTTCTATTTATATATAAATCTTTTAATCTTTAAAATTTTTAAATACATATTCTCAGGATTCTAATATTCATAAGTATTTTTTTATATTTTATTATTACTATTCGAACTAGAGATATTGATTTGCAATTTAATAAAAAAATATTTGAATAGAGCAATATTCGACTCTACTTTTTTTCTAAATTCTATAAATATTGACTCAGATTAAACCAAAAAATGTAATATTTCCATTATATTACAAGAATAAAAATAAATATAATAATAACATAAAATTTAAGAAGTAAATATAACTTCTTCCAATTAAGGCTCGTTGACATAAAACGTTTTTAACCGTTTTCTATAACTACGGACTAACTAGCCCTTAACAAAATATATACCAATAGTGTAACATAAATATAACGATACACATTACAACGAACCTATTAATACATTACACAAACAATAAGTAGCACATCGTTGGACAACTCCAGTGAAGGAATTCTGCCCAAATACCCCATTGAAATTGTATTCTGTGCCGGTCAAAAGGAAAGTAGTTCAGTGTAGTTCAGACTCTCAAGAGGTAAAAAAGTGTGAAGCATATTTGTGTTTATTTTTTCTTTAAACACTAACAACTTTCCATTAACAACTTGCTCTCTTTGTTAGTGAGAAAACATTCAGCATATCAATTGTGTTGCTTTAGTTTCTTTTCTTTTAATTTATTTTCGTATATTCGTTTCGATCAGTGTTCCGTTCCGCGCGTTCCTATATTACTTCTATATGAATTACATATTACAAAATTCGAATTACAAAAATTTTAGTAAAAAGTCAATCGGGTGTTCACACAAATTTCGAAAATCAAATTCTTTTCGATTATTGTTATTTATAATAACACAGTGTGTTCACATTGACATTTGATTTTGTTTTATTATAAAAAAAATTGGTTATTTGACAATTTTACTCGGTAAATTGAATATTTTATATACCGAAGGCTGTGTAACACGTTTTTAACTAAATTAAATCAATTAAAGCGACGTATAATTTGGAACCGGAAATTTCAAATTTTACGTGTCCGCAGAATACCATTTAGATTCTTTTGTCCAAAACATGTGGATACCGATAACTTCAGGTCAATTTTAAATTCTTGTTTTGAGGAATTTTTGAATACCCGAAAGTCATAATGACTATTCGGGGGCTCTAATACGCCAAGATTCTCCTTCCAGAGCGGAAAGCTTGGAGAAATTACTCGCGAAATCAGCAAAGGTCATTAAGGACATCGACAGAATTCGACAGCCCATTGGAGATAGGACTATTTCTTTTAATCCTATGGAGCTCGAATGTCGATTAGATATTTTGAAAGCATATATTGACCAAGCAATGAAGCTCTAGCCTGAAGTGGATAATCTGGATTACGATGATGACGATAGAGTCGAGCTTGACCATCAAATGTTTGTTTATGAGTCTGTAGGCCAAAAATAGGCAATCGAATGTGCCTGAAGCTTCATTCAGCGTACAAGTTCACCACTCAAGACTCCCAAATATGAAGCTCTCTAAATTTAGTGGAAAATATGCTGATTATATGAACTTTATGAGCTTATTTGAGAACCTGATCCACAATGATAAGACTTTAACGGATATTGAAAAATTCAACCATTTAATCTCATGCTTGTCCGAATCGGCCTTAGGAACAGTGAAGGCCTTTCAGATCTCCGAGGAGAATTAATTTTTGATTTGCCCGAAATTACCAAGTCTTCGGCTGTTGCTTTTGCGAATCATGATTGATACTGTTTCTGCCATTTATGATTCCTTGTTATCAATTGGTGATGACAAGAACATAACGAATGTCATTTTAATACATTTAGTGATGTCGAAAGTAGATCCAATCACCAAATCAAAGTGGGAAGAAAAGCTTGATTTCGAGAAGCTCCCACTGTGGTCATATTGTGAAGCCGCCTTAAATAAACGTTACCAACATATTTCTGCTGATGGGCCTTCTAGTTCAAGGCCGAGGGTTAACAAACCTAAAAATGAACACTTTAATATTAGAACCAATAAAAATTATTAAATTGCGCGAAACAAATAACAAAAAATCTGTTGACAAATGCCTATTTTGCAAATCGACGCAACATGTGATTAGCAATTGTCCTTATTTCAATGTGATATGATTTGATTTCATAAGATCTGTGCCAGCATGTATAAACTGCTTGAAAGAGGGACATACAATTGCAGGGTGTCCATCTTCTAAGCGTCGTATATGTACCATATACATTACTTCCCCGAAATAATACCAGTTCTAATAACACATCGAGAAACTACTCTGAACAGCCTTCGACTTCTCACGCTTCTGTGAATTATTAGACGTCAGATGAACTCATAATTCTAGCAACGGCTGTGGTAAGAGTAAGAAGTCGTTCTGGCCAACTTATACCAGCTAGAGCTCTTTTAGATTCTGGTTCTCAACCTAATTTGATAACCGAGGAACTAGCGCAACTATTACGTTCGACAAAAAGGAGGCAGATTGAATTTAAATAGCATTGTGAAACAGATTCATTATCCAGATCACGCGTCAATTTGACTGTTACCTCGAGTGTCAACTCTACCCAATTCACTTCAAAGTTTTGGGTGTTAAAATCAATTACAAATTTGCAACCTGATCGTAAGGTCAACACAACTAACTTGAATATTTCGTCAAACGTGGAATTAGCTGATCCTTGATTCTATAAGCCGCAAAAAATTGATTTGTTAATTGGCGCAGGTTCTTTCTTTGACTTGATGTGTGTTGGCCAAATCAAATTGGGCCCGAGTCTTCCAGTTCTTCAAAAGGCTTCGCTTGGTTGGAGTGTTACTGGAAGATACAATCACTCAATGGACTCTTATCGCTCTAAAGTATTTCATATAAATATTTCAATAGAAGACGAGAGCAACGTTGATTCGATCGTACGAAAATTTTGGGAGTTAGAAGGACTTATAACCGAATCAACTGAAATTTATTCTGAGGAGCATAAAAATGTGAGAACGAATTCAAGACTTCAGTGCGACGTCTTCGAGAAGATTTGAGGTTTCTTTACATTTTAAGTCTGATCCTACATTATTACGATCTTCGTTTGAAACTGCCAAGTGACGATTGCTCTGTTTAGAACGAATACTTTCCAAAGGTGATACGATGATGGAGTACTTCAACATGGAGTACTGTCACTTTTGAACAAATATCCTGGTACTCCCTACTACTTCATTCCACATCAATGTGTTTTGCGCCCTCAGAGTACAACTACCAGACTTAGGGTAGTATTTCATGCTTCATGTAAAACTTCTTCGCATGTTTCTCTATATTAATTTGTTTTCGATCTACAAATATGTAATCATTGCAGATATTGAAAAAATTTATCGTCAGGTCATGATTGGTGACAAGGATAGAAATTTTCAATTGGTCCTTTGGCAAAAGAATCCATCTGATGAATACTGTTACTCATGGTATAGCTTCAGCACCATTTTTGGCTATTAGATGTCTGATTGACTCAAGCGACATATACCAAGAGAGACTTTGCCAATGGGTACAAAAATTGTTCGCAGTGATTTCTACGTGGAGCTTACTTACCGGAGCTGAAAGCTATGATGAATTGATTCTGATTCGAAATCGGGTGGCTGAGATTTTGACTTCGGCAGGTTTCACATAGAGAGAAACTAATACTCTGTGAAAGTATGGGTATAGATTGGGTTCCGAAGAATGATTTGTACAAATTTCATTTGGAAGATAAGTTTCAGAACTTAAAGACTACAAAGAGAAACATATTGTCGGTGTTTTCTTGATTATTCGATCCACTCGGACTGTTATTACGAAACCAAAAATCCTGTTGCAAGAGCCTTGGTTGCAAAAGCTTGGCTGGGATGAATCAATTCCCTTGGGGTTGAATACTTCATGGGAAAACTTCAAGGCTAATTTAATGGAAGTTGATTCAATTAGTTTCCCAAGATTCGTCAATACCAGGTCTACATTGAGAATTCAAATTCATGGATTTTCTGACGCTTTAATTCGAGCATATACATTCGAAGCTCCGAGACAAACAGAGTCGTTTCGAGACTACTTACGGCTTACTTGCTCCATTCAAGTCGAAATCACTTCCTAGACTTGAGATATGTGCAGCACATCTGCTAGCTAAGTTATGGAACAGAATTAAGCGTATGATGAATTTCAAAATATATGGTGTTAATTTCTGGACAGACTCCGAAATATCCGTCCTCTTTGACGACTTCTGTATCAAATAGAGTCGCTGAGGTTCAGGAGTGGTCACACCAAGTTTCGTAGCGCCACGTGCCTACTAAGCAGAATGCAGCTGACATTGTGTCAAGAGGATCCGATGTAGAGAATTTGAAAAACTCCATATGGTTTGAAGGAGCGTCGTTTCTACAAAACAACAGTTCCAAGTGGCCTGTTAATGAAAATTTTGATTTAACAGAGAACTAAAAGTTATTGGAAACGAGAAAAATGAATGTATTTCTTGCAGGAGAGGGGACATCTAATTGCATCATCATATGATGCAAAATTCCCACTTTTATTACCGAAGAAAAATGTCTTTGTCACAATTTATTTGTGACATCTTCATTTCGAGAATTGCCATGCTGGCACAGAGGCACTCATTGCTCTCGCCAGAGAGAGAATCTGGCTAATTAACGCCAAGGAGGAGTGCAGTAGGATTGTTTGCGAGTGTTTGCATTATTTCCGCTATAAGCCAAGACATGTCCGAAATAATGGGAAACTTGCCCACTAATAGAGTGAGAGCTACCCGACCATTTCTTTTCGCCGGCGTAGACTTTGGTCCCGTTAATGTCTCTTTCAGAATTCGTGGTTGACCGCGTTTGAAAATGTATATAGCGGTCTTCGTGTGTTTCACGTCCAAGGTAGAGCATCTAGAGTTAGTGTCAGATTTATTCACTGATTCTTTTCTTTTATCTTTCAAAAGGTTTGCTGCCAGAAGAGGTTTTCCGAAAGAGGTACTATGCGTCAACTTCATAGGAGCTAGCAACGTCCTAAAGCAGCTGCAGCAAGCATTCGACAGGAGTCGACCCGCCCTCGAATCGTACTCAGCGTCGTTCGGGGTGAAGTTCACCTTCTTACCACTTCAGTTGCCGCATTTCGGATGGCTGTGGGAAGCAGCCATCAAGCAAGCGAAGTTCCTGTTTCTGCGCGCAGTGGCCAATCGCTGACACACAAAGAAATGGAGACGATGGTCGCAGAAACAGAGGCGGTACTCAACAGTCGGCTCATTGTACCGCTGTCTTCAGACCCCAATGACGGAGAGGCACTAACACCAGCTTACCTGCTGATAGCAGAGGGTCTGCGTTCACTGCCGCTCGAATCCGTAGGCGACGGGAAACTCAACGAGGCCAAGTTATGGAAGCGTTAGCGACTGCTCTGTGGTCTCAAGCAGACGATCTGCCGGGCTTGCTCACGAGACTACGTCCTCGGTCTGCAAGGCAAGGGCAAGTAGTCAAGTCGTAATAGTCCACGAGGACAATTGCCCGCCACAGCATTGGATGACCGGGAGAGTCGTCAAGGTTGTAGGAGGAGAAGACGGCAAGCCCAGAGCAACGCGCAACGGCATATATAAGCGCCCTATTCACAAATTGGCTCCACTCCCACTCGATTGAAGACTTCCAGTCCTTCAATGGGGCCGGAATGTTGGATCATTTCAATATATATTTGAATTTTTTTTACTCTAATTTTAATAATGAATTCCTTTAAAAATCTAATAACGAATTTCCTATAATAAGTAAAAATGAATATCCTAATGTTAAGTTAATTTTAAGTTCAATAACCATTTAATCTGTAGTAAATAGACAAATAGATAGGCAACGGAGTTGCTGAATAGAAGTGTACAGTTAGAATAAAATATATGAAAATCTAGAATTAAGGAAATAGTTTAAAATAAAGAAATTAGTTGTAAAATGTATTCCCAACCGCGTGGTAAAATTTAAATTATAAATTAATTAACTTAAAATAATAATTCTTAAAAAATCTTAAAAAATACAAATCTCCTAGCTAGTGTCCAATTATACGTTGTATTTAGAGTAATGACTTCAATTTTACAAATTTTTGTAACTTTGATGCACTTTCACACTTTCCTTTCACTTTCTAAATAAAAGAATGCATTCGACGTTTAATGTTTTTAATCAAAATACTCAAACCTTACGAAGTAACGAAAGGTGTTCTGTTGCCGATCAAATCAGAAATAAAATTAAAAATGTGTGCTACACATTGTACGAAGGCATTTAGGAATAAACTGATTACATATATTGTAATTCTTCGAAATTCATGCTTCGTTCTGTCGAAGAGAAAACATGTTATACTGCAAATTTCACTACATACATCGGAAATAACCTCAATGTTAATACTAATAATATTAATGTTAAGTTCAATGAACACATAGCAAGCAGACAAATATCAGATGAATTGAATTACACTGTTAGAATTATGTACATAAAATGAATTACACAGTTAGAATTAAGTAAATAGAATATGTTAGATTTAAGTAAAAATTAAAATAAAGAAGTTAGTTGAATAGTATCATCAAAAACGATCGTTCTTTCATCTCGAAAACGGTTTGGTCTTTTCGGTTGGTAATTTGAAGTGTCCACCAATAAATAATTAAATAATAAGGTTTTTCATTTAATAACTTCCTTAAATTAATATAAAGGATATACACACATACCTTGTTCTCTTTATAATGTTTATATTTGACAAAATTTTTATGAGGAACTGTTACTTTAAAATATGGATAGCGAGGATAATCGCAGTAAGGAAATCTAATTCTGAATAAAGGCCAATAGCAATACCACCATTTTTTTGAAAGTGTTTGAAAGAAGGGTTCATAATCAGGTTTCCCGACACCTTGAAAATAACAACATCTTCACGAATTACCAGTCTGGATTTCGTAGAGTAGAGTAGAGGATATTACTCAACAATTTGAATGTGGCAGTGTTACGTTCTTAATACTTCTCGATCATTCGAAGGCATTTGATACTGTCGATCATAATATTTTATGCGATAAATTACAACTTTTTCATAAGATTTCTTCGTCTTCTATTAATCTGATATCTTGGTATTTAACTGGTAGACATCAATGTGTTAAAGCAGGTGACTAAATGAACAATTTTTGTGTTGCTCAGGGCTCTACTGCTCTGCCGAGCAAACTCGAACATTGCAAAGTGGGGATATATGCTGACGTTGTGCAGCTTTATATAAGTTGTAATATTGTGTCAGTCGACGGATGTGTAGGAATTTTAAATAAATAATTATATGTCCTTTAAAAGAAAGAATTTTAATATTTATGTTAAAAATAATCTGCACTCGTCTACCCTTATGATATTTTTGCGCAACAGATTTTATATACTCTTAGTAGAGGTAAAATATTAAAATATATAGCTGTTAGATATTTAAATATTAAGTTTTTGGAACGATATTCCTCGCAGGTCGCAAGTTATTAGTAACACACACCGATTAAAAAAATATTATTTATCATTTTTTAAACTTGAATAATTAACTATACGTACATAAATAATTTCATCTTGATAATTTTTAACGTTTTTAGGGCTTTTATAATTTTATGATCTCATTTAATTTTAATTTATGTTACTTTATATTTAATATTGTTATGTTTTTACCTTTTAAAAACGTTTGAAATATGATCTCGTAGATTGCAAATAAAAATAAAAATAAATTTGTGTTTAATTTTAATTAAATCTTTTATTAATCACACAATTTTGTGTGCCACTGTTCACAACCTTTGGGATAAATAATAACAATTATTACACAATTTGTAAGAGAGATCTTCAAACCACGATTGGTTTACTTCACAACGCGTCTTTACACAAGACTGGCTGAACTTCTACTTCGACTTTGCATGATTTGCCTTGCTTTTTATAAAGCGACGTAAACTGTCTGATGAATGTTCTCGTAGGCGAAGGTTCTACTTTTCGCCTTCACGAGATTTCTATGAATGTAAACGTGTTGTTTATATTCATACATGCTTTCGTTTTTGTTGTTTTTATATCTTGTTTACGTTCGTCCCTTCAGAGTTGTTGTTGTTTGTTGTTGACTTATTTATTCCTTTTTCTTGTTATACTAATGTTGTTTTTTATTTGTGAATGAAGTAAACAAGTCCGTTGTTTTGTTTTTGTAGCTTTTGTTTAACATTTGAATGTTAAACGACGTTACACCATTTCCATTCTCGTAACACTGCCGCCCACTTAAGCCTGTTCATCCCGAATAGGCTCATACTACTTCCTCCACTACTTTTTTCCGCACTCTGCTTACTGGAAGTCTGGAAATCGTGCGAGCAGTCTCCTGGTCTAGTACGAAGGCCACGATCTCTGCTAGTCCCACACTTGCTAGTCAAACATTGACGTCATTTCGATGGTTGATTGCATGTGAATTTGACCGTTTTTCCGAAGACGTGTACTTATCCCTGACTCGTACTTGTTCTTTACGCTTTTCCAAATTAACAACAAGAATTATCTGCGGTCTGCACAATTTTCCATGTTCGTTATTTCAGTCCATTCCATCTAAATCTGCCTCTCGAACTCTTTCCTCCAGACGTCGTTGCAGTTCCCGACCCTTGTAATATTTATCATCATCTCTTTCGTCACCGTAGTCTTCTAGGAACTCTTTAAGCCGCTTCGCTTCCTTTTTCCGCACTTTCTTCCCTATCTTTTTGCGTTCAACTAACTCTTCTTCTATTTCGTTCTCACGTTGCTGGTCTCTAACGTTTTTCACAACTTTATCCTCGCGTTCCCTGTCACGTTCTTTCTCACTTTCTCTTTCGCATTTCCTTTCACTTTTACGTTTTCTGTATTCCTGCTCTCGTTCTTTAGATCGTGAGCCATTCAGTTTACGTCGTGAATCTTCAAAACCACCATCACGATCTTTCTCTTTTTCCACTGGTGAGAAAATAACGATTATTCGTTCCCTCTTGATACCCGTCGCAATAGGAACACTTTCACCTATTTCTTCATCGGTATCCCAGTGTAGTTCGCTACTACTTTCGCCCACCTTTTTTTCTCGTTCTCCTCATCATAATCAATAATCTTTTCAACTTCCCATTCTTTTTCTTCGTCGACTGGTTTGTTATATCCTCGACCGGTGGCTGCCTTTTCTTCTTGATTTTTGGCTAGTCTACAACCTTTCTTCTGCGATTGTTTTTGTTTCTTCTTATTTCTCTCAATGTTTTCAGGACAAGTAAGTGTTCTCTCTGTCTCCCAGGTATCGTCAACCTTTGCATATCCCTTCCTTCTGATTAGGTAACAAGACATATCACGTTCCGTCTTGTGACCAACAATGTCCTTAACTTCATATTCCTCCTCTTCACCGTCATCGCCTTCTTCATCATATTCGCCACCATTTTCTTTATGAGAGGGTTTCTTGGCTTTAGCTGTTCCTTTGATAGCTCTCTTGGCTTCGCCATCAGGTTTACTTCTATTATTCATTGGGCTGCCGCCATTTAGTGGCTCCTCGTCACCTTCTACGTATGTGGTTTTCTTTTCTAAATTTGACACTTCCTTGTCAACTGTCTTTTCTAGACTTGACACCTTTTCCTCGACACTAGTAATTCTTTTGTTGACCGACTCATTGAGTTCTTCTTTCAATTTTTGCCACCAATTTCGCTTGCATTTTCTCCATTCTCTGCTCAGAAGCTAGAAGTAGTTTTTGGTTTTCATCAGCAAGCAACTTTTGGTTTTCGGCTCTAGAAGCTTCCTTTACTCCAGCAAGTTTGTTGCATGCATTTTTTTCCAATTTCTGATCAGTTTCTTTTTGAAACTCAGCCAGAAATGTTTGATTATCGGCTCTAGAAGCTTGCGTTTGTTCCGTCAAAGCGGCTAGAAACGAATTTAGGTCCATAACGGTGGGGGTTGCTTGCATTTTTTCCATTCTTTGCTCAGAAGCTTATTTTACTTCCGCAAGTAGTTTTTGGCTTTCTTTTCGAGACTCAGCAAGTAGCTTCTCCATTCTCTGATCAGTTTCTCATTTAGAAACTTGTATTTGTTCCGTCAAAGTGGCTAGCAAAGACTTTAGGTCCATAATATGGATGCCCTGATGCTGAAGTTCCTCCCTTAGCCGCCTCTGGATATCATTCTTCGTGCCCGTTGTTGGCAGCTCTAATGTACCCAACTCCCGTTTAAGTCATTCCACTCATAATTCGGAGAGTTTCATTTTTATTTTTCTTCTTTTATTTATTTATTTTTTATTCTTAGATTTTTCAATCCCACTTCAGACACCAATTGTTACGTTTTTACCTTTTAAAAACGTTCGAAATATGAGCTCGTAGATTGCAAATAAAAATAAAAATATGTGTTTAATTTGAATTAAATCCTTTATTAATCACAAAATTTTGTGTGCCACTGATTCTAACACAGCTGATTCTAAAACTGCTTACTTGTTATTCATTTGTTTATGTCCTTTGGCATAAACAATAACAATTATTACACAATTCTTCTGTAGACCTTTGTAACGGAGATCTTCAATTGGTTTACTTCACATTCAACGCGTCTTCACACAAGACTGGCTGAACTTCTACTCTGACTTTGCATGCTTTACCTTGCTTTTTATATAGCGACGTTAACTGTCTGATGAATGTTCTCGCGAAGGTTCTAGTTTTCGCCTTCACGAAATTTCTATGAATGTAAACATGTTGTTTAATCAGTTGTGAACATGTTGCTTACAATCGTACATTCTTTCTTCTTTGTTATTTTTGTATCTTGTTTACGTTCGTCCCTTCAGAGTTGTTGTTGTTTGTTGTTTACTTGTTTATTCCTTTTTCTTGATATACTAATGTTGTTGTTTATTTGTTAATGAAGTAAACAAGTCCGTTGTTTTGTTTTTGTAGCTTTTGTTTAACATTTTAATGTTAAACGACGTTACATCATTTCCATTTTCGTAACAATATGTTAGATTGAATATCTTGGATCTAATTAATGAATCCATTCCATATTAATATTTCGTATGTATTTATACTGACTTACACACTGCAATATTAGGCTTAAGACTTATTTATTTTAACTTCAAAAATCATCAGCTTTTCAGATTTTGTTGACAACTGACAGGCTGCATCATATATATATTATAAGAACTATGAATTGTCGAATGCGAAATTTTATTACTTTTTTCTATTTAGAAAATCTCCAAAAGTAATTTGGAATTTTTTGGAATTCGTCATTTAAAATTATAAGATGCATTGAGCTGTCTCTCTCAAAAAGGATCACATTTAACAAAAATCTAAATAAAACTTATCCATAGAATCTGAAATGTTAATAACTTTTGAAGATAGGCACCTATAGTGTTTCGAAACACACAACATGAACGTCGAATACAACTGCCAAAATTCATTAAATAGTCTTTAATTATTTTTCTTTCTACTGTTTACAAAAAATAATTAAAAACGAAAGCGTCCAACGCGTAAGTCGTTTCCATGTAGTAAATTGAAACATTTCACTAAAATTTTATATATGTTTTATTAATCTTAGTATAAAAATAACTACATCTAATAAACTTGCCAAATTTGCCAATTTTTTCAAAAAATTGGAGAAGTCGTCGCTTAGGCTTAAGCTTACATAAGATCAGTGTAAAGGAAGAGTTAGGTAGGTAGGTATAGGTGGCCGACCCTCCAAGAAAATTCGGACGGATGCACTTAGGCCACATGGGGCCCATTGTGATACCACAATTCATGTTTCTTATCCCCTACTCCTGGAACCACTTAGAGCTTCCAATGAAGCGACTCAAACTACCGATATTAATGTTCGACAAATCAGCTAGATCATCGATATAGTAGGCACCAATATGTCTCTTCCTTCTTTGACATAGTGGCGGGCATGTTCCCAGTAGGTGAAGAACAGTCTCTTCCTCCTCCCCATCTCTGCAGCTTCTGCAGAAATCATTTGCGATGTGTCCCAGACCAATGCGCTTCGCGTGCACACCCATGATACAATGCCCCGTCACGACTCCGATAACCGTACTGAGCGTGCTTCTTTGGAGCTTAAGCAGCCTTGTAGTGCGCCTTATATCCAACCTCGGCCAGATCATGTGCGCCGTTCTGCCCTTATCCGAAGCTGCCCACCTTCGGTTGACGGAGTCCGTGACTGCGTTGTCAATCATGAGTTTACAGGTTCCCAAAGGGACCTCAATATTCGAAAATTCCTGAGTGAGTTCGATGGTTGTGCCGTGTCTGGCCAGCTCATCCGCTTTGCAATTGCCCGGGATATCGTTATGCTCCGGAACCCAAATAATGTGTACCTTATATCTTTCAGCCACTCTGTTTTAACTGTTTTCGACAGCCATAGACTGTCCTGGAGTTCATCACATTGGAGCCCAAAGCTCTGATAGCCGCCTGGCTTATGTTTTCATTGGAGACATTCGCAACCCAAATAATCTTAACCGCAGCCTTTATTGCCAACACTTCCGCCTGGAAAACGCTGCAGTGATCTGGCAGCCTTATAGATTCGGCCTATACCAATTGACTTCGCTAAATTCCGCTACTAACGGTTTCTCCCAGCTTGGATCCATCAGTAAAGATTTTTGACGGAATTCTTTTTCGGAGGTACACAGCACCATTTCTCCAGACCCCTATATCCGGGAATGGTCGTCCTGAATTTCATTGAGAAGTCATATCGTGGCATCATATAGTCAATGTCCTTGACATTCTCAAATTTCCCCAGGATACTCGAGTGGCCAGTATCTGATCCACACCATTGTCCAGTCGCCCAGAGACGGTCTGCCCAATCCCCGCCCGCCACGCTCTACAGTATAGATCAAGCGGGTGGGGAGGCCCAAAATTATCTCCAGTGCCCACCGTAGGAGTAGTGCGCAAAGGGCACCACTAATAATCACGCAGGCAGACCTTTGCAGGCCGCTCTACTAGTTTCAAGTTTATTAGTCCTATCAAGGGATTCCCACCACACTAGGCACCCATAGGTTAGGATAGGGTCTGACCACTGCCGTATAAATCCAGTGTGTCATCCTAGGTCAAAAGAAAGAGTTATTTATATATAATTAAAAATATATATAAATATTTTATAAATTAAAATCTTGTAACCACCATTTCAATGGAAGACGTGTTTGATGATTTACAAATTTTTAAAATTACTCCAATCAACTCTTCGTTTTATCGTAGCTGCTTCTAATTTACTGCAATTGCACTACAATGAAGCAAAAGAGTTTTTGAAGCTAACGAAACGATATAGCATGAAGCTCCATAAAATAAAGGAAGAAAAGTTGAAGTTTCATGAGGCTGCGCAAGAATAAAAGTTTAAACTGTACAATAATGTTTAAAAAGAGAATGAAGAAAGCAGAAGTTTCCTACTGAAAGGAAGAGAAGAGGAAATATAAATCAAAATACGGCGAGTTGAGATAGAATAATGGTGTGATAAATATAGATTTTCTTTAAGCGAATAGTTTAAAATGTTACGTGCAAGAGAATTTGAATATAACGCGAGCTTCTTTAAGTATTTCTATGAATACTTTCTAATCTCTGATATGGTAGTTTGTACGTTAAAGTCAAAGACCTTATAATAGTATTTTTTATGTAGCACGGAGCTGCTATAATCATTATTAAAATTTTGTTTTGGTGTCTTTGCATTTTTTCGACATTTGACTAGGGGACAGTAGCACATAACTGAATAGCATAGCACAATACTGGTTTTAGATGCAAATTATAAAGTAGGAGTTTATAGTAAAATCCCTAGCAGGAGTTTCTCCCAATTAGCCAATATATTTCGAAAATTAGAATTCAATTTATGCTAATTTTGTTTCAATGTGAAGTGTTTAAGTTAGACATCAATCAAGAGTTTTTATTAAGCGATTGTTGAGGCGCTACTTGGTTATTTATTCGGGCGGTCAGGCACACTTCCATTCGTAACGTTAATATCACATAATATCATTTCTGTTCATTCACCCTAGTTCTCCAAAGAAGAAACCACTTTTCTATCTGGAGAATGTGTTCCTGTAAATGCCGGAATGATTTGTGAGGCTCGACATGCATGCACAGAAATGCAATGACATCAGCAAAGGTTAAAGTATGAGTATGAATGCTCCAAGGCATTCCGAAGAATATTGTTACGAAAATGGAAATTAAAATATTAAACAAAAGCTACAAGAACAAAACAACGGACTTGTTTACTTTATTAACAAATAAACAACAATATCAGTATAACAAGAAAAAAGGAATAAACAAGTAAACAACAACAACTCTGAAGGGACGAATGTAAGCAAGATGCAAAAACAACAAAGAAGAAAGCATGTATGAATGTAAACAACATGTTTACATATTTCAAACGTTTTTAAAAGGTAAAAGCATAACAATATATTAATAAAATTGGCCCTAATATACTGTCCTGTAGAATACCGGCTTTTATAGGCTGGGAATCACAGGCTTAAGAACAATTTGAACTAATGCCACATCACATTCTAGAGGGCAGTATTGAGGACGTAAATAGCGTTGAAAACAAATATAATAATCCTCAAGGATATATAAAGAAGCTCTGTAAGCATTTTGTTACTTATTTTACTTTCTTTGTGTGGGATTGTGCTATAGTATTCGCAATATCACAAAACTCAAATCTTAGCGGGACTGAAGGCATAGCAACAACGGATGAAAATTCGGTAGTATTACATACTATTTACCTTTTTCAGAATCAATTCGAGCCTAGCTTTAAGAGCAATCCTTTAACGCTGCCACAGCAGAAAAGATAAGAACGAGTTATCTTGTAGTTCGGCAGTCGACGTGTTAAAGGTGTTTCAATGTACGTAAGACGCTTCTCGGCTCCGGTGCGGTAGTCAGATTTTTCAAATATTTTGCAAGGTAAGCCACGAGTAACCAGAGTTGACAATTATGACGTTTGAAAAACGCTGGAAACGTAGCCTTAGTCGTCTATTTAGAGGGAGAAAAGTATAGTTAAAATGTTTTGCAAAGCAAATGTGTTAGGAGCAACAGAAAGTTGGTGATAAAGTAGGAAATGTAAATAAACATTTATTTTGTGTAAAAAAAGGGCAAATTTTGAATATTTTTAATTTCTTCAATGAAAATTTTCAAAATACTTATGTATTTAACTATTAATCGAATTGTGTGTGATTTTCGGCCGCAATGAATATAGTTTCTTTTGCAATGGATAAGTAAAAAGGTAAATATAACAAAATCAAAATATGACATATTGTTCGCAAAAAATTTTCTTGCTGAAAGCTATGTATACTGCCAATATTTTTAATTTCTTAAATGAAAAGGTTAAAAACTACACTATGCGACTAAATAATAAAAAAATAAAAATGTAGATACCCAGCTAATGACACAGCTGTGTTGTTTTGTTGAGTAGAAGTCAAAAATGTTTATACTTATTGAACCCTCCAAACTTGTTTCATTTGACGAAAACTGTTTTTTGGAATTTACACACAAATTTAAGCTTTTTTAGAAAGCCGACCCCTCCGGCTTCTAAAGCGGCATATATATATATTATTCGACTTAATATTCTATGAGGTTTGATGAGGCAAATTTGGCAAATGCGAATTTTTTTTTGTATTTTTTAAAGTTTGTTGTTCTTTTGTTTTAAATTTGAGGTCCGCCAATTCCTTCATTCATATTTATTTCAATAATTCCTTTATTGTAGCTCTTGCAAAATATGATTTTGTTCATAATTTTAACCAACATTAATAATTTAATTTAATTTTTAATATACAACGTTCCTAAAATTTGAATATTTAATTAACTTGCTAGTTGTTCGTCTCCATTCTTATTTTTTACTTCTATATTTTCTTTTGTAATTTATAATTCTTGTGTGGTTTTGAAAGTTTTGTCAGATAAAAACGAAAGATGATTTGTAAAAGATTTACAAACAGTTTCGTATTTATTCCTTTTTTTTTTTTTTGCCAACAGTTAAATGTTTTTAAGGGCCTTTTGCTGTAAGGCAAATTTTTAACTACCGTCGAAGCTCGACTCCACCAACCGTAATACGGGTGATTACTGTGTTGGACATTACATAAAAATTGCAATAACAATGATTTGTAAGATAAATAATTCTACAACTTCAACAAAAAATGCTATCAAAAAACGATGACTCATAATAAAATTGACAGTCGAAACTTCGAGTACTGTCAATTACATTTAAACATATGTGTGTTTTTAAACTCTTTGCAAAGTTATTATTATTAGAAGTGTGTCTAAAGTTTGCTCAATAAGTACAATTTCTAATCTTAAAAGTATTGTTGATATTGTAAAAACAATAATGAATGTATACACAGCATGTAAGGAGGCAAGAAGAAATCGCAAAACGTGGGTAAGACCGTTTAACTTGTCTAGGGATTCAAATTGGACTTCTTGGATTATTTTCCATTTATGTTACACATATTAATTTTCTCAAAATAAAAATAAGTAAAATTTTATAATTTAATTGCGCTTTTTCCTTTCAAGATTATTTTTTACTTTTTGTCAAAATAAAATAGATCTCACATCTGTTATTGCCATTTTTGATGTAATTTGGTATATTGTACTTGTTCAATCCTAATACAATTTCTTGGCAAACGTGATTATATTTATATAAAAAAAAAAAAAAAAAACTCGAAATTTTTATTTAACTATACAGCTAAAAGAATGTATATTGTATTGTCTTTCCTTCAATTGAAATAGCAATAGTTAAAATTTTAAAAACTAAAAATAAATTATTTCTTGAATTATAAATTGAATCTGGCTTTTATATTTGCTTGTTTTCATGAACGTAGATATATTGTTAACACTTTAACTGATAACACTATTCTACCAATTTTAATCACGATCCTTTTTTACGAAGAACGACTTTTCGGTGTTCAATAATTAAGTATAGTATTGAACACTCACTTTTTAACACAACTCTTGGTTACAGACTCAAGTCTCAGCAATGACTAACTACTCAAGATTGCGTGGTTGCATCTTTCTTCACTCTTTCTTTAAATGTTAATGTTGGATGTTTGTCCTTTGTTTTGTTCGCTTCTTGTTATTTTAATTAGCTTACCGTCTGTGAGTATTTTTCTTGTTCTATGTTCTATGTTTGTTTTCTTTACTTATTTTTGTTTAGTTTGTTTTGTCTAATATATGTGTTTATGTGGGGTGATGCAGTACGCCACGTTTTTAAACAAATGCTACGACGGAAGACCAAAATGGTAAGAATTATATTTCCCAAGCTCATTTTATGTCTTTGATATTCTTTAATTAATTCAATTTTATTTTCTGTGGCGATTCGGTTACTTCGGACTTAATAGTTTAACTCCGGTGTATAATCAACTACTTTGTAATATTTTTTAAGATGGCTTCTTATGAGGTTCAAGGATTCTAAATGCCTTGAAGTTGATTTTTTGTTGCGGTGATTTGCTTTGTTGTCACTCTCTATCTTTTTAGCAGACATAAATCTTTTTACATGGCTAGAGCACAAGTCTTTTAAGTCCAGTATGAGAACGGAAGAAAGTTTTTGGCTGAGCGGCTTTATTAAAATTGTTATTAATAATCATATTAGATATAGAATCATCTACATCACCTGGAGTTCTCAATCGAATATTTTCCGCACAATAAATGCCGAACTACTTTTAATACAGTTAATACATTGACGTATCCTCACATATGGTACCAGTTACATCTGAAATCTTATATATCCCATAAGCCAATGATATGTTTGCCCATTCGAAAAGACATCCTAACTCATTGCATCCAACTGTACGCAATCTGTAGGTTTAATTACCCCGAAGTCTAAAAAGATATGTTTTACATTATAGCTGACAGGTCCCAGAAATCGTGACTTTACAGAGTTATAGAAGTTACAATATGTGTCCTCTATTATCAACAATCTAGGACGTGGGTAAACCAAAGGAAGAATCAAGTTTAGATAAATGTTTTTTATGTATATATTAGTAGCTAGTCTTTACATAGGCTGCCATATAGTTGATATTTAAGTATAGACTTATACCCCGGGAGCGATCCGTGCTCTTCAGATGGTTTTGAGGTCAGGGTATTAAACTAGACTGTATATAACGGAGCCTCACTGATATCTCAGGGAGTAACAGGTTTCATACCGAGTCCTTGACATGCTAGCGGGGGCTCCCTCACTCGTGAGTCTTACATGAAAAAGAAAAACGAACAAGATAATAACACGTACGTGATGCACTCTGATGACAGTCCAGATTTTGAAACTGGACTAGACTCGTCCCAGCTCATTGCGCGGTTTCAGGCGAGCATTGTTGGAAACAACAATGAGAATTTGAATCTTGAATTTCGGCCCCAGTGGTATGATATGTGATATGTGCGTGAAGTCAGACTCTGTCTCCCCACTCACAGATGAAGACGGTGATAGTACAATCATCCAAAGGATCTCCTTCAATCCAGATTACTACTAGGAGCAATGAGGAGGTGTCCTCCCCATTAATAAACCCACTTGTTAGACAGGATGCTTCAGCTACTGATTCGAACTGCATGGGCAAAAGCATCTCGTCTGACAAGGTGGGTAAACCTGAGCGGAATCGTTTGGGCCAAAGGCAACAAGGTATTGCACTGTGAAAACGTGAGACCTGCAGAGTTTCTTATGGAAGCGGTGAAGCACCTTGGTGGACTCTGGCCCGGAGCTCGATTAGAGGTGATCCCTCTACCCCCAATAGTAACGTTGTGGGTCCCGCCTACTTTTAGGCAGGTGAATGGCATACCTGAACTTATTGCGAAGCAAAATGATGATTGAACACCAGCTCGTGGGTAGTTGTCAACTCCCTGGCGGGTGATGAAGGTTGATCATACATCTCTTCAGTGGCTAAGGGCAAAGGGTGGCGTAGTGTTGTATGGGTTGGCGTGCCTAAGATTTCATCATCCGGATATAGGTGATGTGGTTATTATGGTAGGTGGTAAATTTTTGTCGACACTGAGGGAATTGATGGAGTCTGTGCTTGGAACTTTACCTTCTTGGGCTACGAACTATAGACTGAGTATAAATTCCGATAAGACAGACCTTGTTTTGTTTATGTTACCGAGGAGCTTATATTGTCAAGTGCTTGGGTGTTGTTCTAGACAGAAAGCTGAACTGAAAAAGAAACACCGAGGAAAGAATCAAAAACTTACTGAATGCTATCATCAGTGTAGAAACTCCATAGGTAAGAGATCTCCCGCCATTAGGGCTATTCGATGGATATATCTGGCGATTGTTAGATCGGTTGCTACTTCCGGTTGTGTTGTTTGGTGGAGTGCCTTGGATAAGAGTTTCCAACGGAAAATCTTGGATAAGGTTCAGAAGATTGCCTGCTTGAGTATCACTGGTGTGAGGAAGAGTTGTCCTCAGGCTGCTCTTGATACTATGCTCTGCATGACTCCGCTTTATTTGTATATTAAGCAGCGTGCAGCGCGTAGTGCCATACGTCTGGACACTCGAGTTCTGAACATCGTCTTTCCTGAGGGGAGGTATGGACTATTGAAAAAGCTACCGATTAGTGTGTCTGAGGTTATGTTGCTGCTTGATTTGAGAATATTTATACCGGATAGGAATGGAATGGAATGGTGGGGTACTCCAAGGCCAGAATGAAATACCCATCTTCACCGATGGGTCTAAGTTAAGTGGAGAAACAGGTGCTGGGGTTTTCTATGGGGGATTCCGTCTTGAACTTCACTTCAGATTAAAGGATGACTGTAGCGTGTTTCAGGCAGATATTTTCGCAATCTTGAAGGCTATCGAGGCCATAGCTGCTAGGCCTACTTCGGATTCGGAATCTTATATGATCTTCGTTGACAGTCAGGTTGCCCTTAGCGCCATTGCGTCGATCTGATGCAAATCACTACTCGTTTGCGAGTGAAAGGAGTCGCAGAGGACTTTTGGACGTGACCGAACCCGTCTATGCTGGGTTCCGGGTCATAGCGGAATACACGGTAATGAGACGCGGATGCTCTCGCTAGATTAGGTTCTCTTTCTGAGGGCGATGATCCCCCAATCTGCCACCTCTATGGCCTCATCAATGAATGGGTCATGGGAAAGAGCAGAGGCTTTGGGGGAATGGATCGGGTTCTTATGTTTCTAGGTGTCTTTGGCCTGATATAGACAATGTAAAAACAGGTCTGCTAGTATGCTTGGATAAGGCCAACTTAAGGTTAGTTATTGGGTTTATTACGGGGCACTGCGAGATCAGGTCGCTGACAAGGATCTGGAACAGATCCCAGTCGGACTATTGCAGATTATGTTGCAGTGAAGAGGAGTTGGAGACTATCGAACACCTCCTCTGTAACCCCTTAGTAAGTTGAGGTAAGTAAGACCCTGGGCAAGGACTTCTTTGTGGGTTTGAATTCTGTGTCGAGAGCTGACATCAAGCCTCCCATAGATTCTTTATTAGTTTGAACCGGTTGAGAAGTGTTAGGCTTCAACAGTGTAGTCGCTTTCTGTGTTCAGTGAGGTGGCTGCCAGTTTAACCATTTAATGTGTGGGACGCTTTCGTGAGACAAGTCAGACTACGTTCAGTCCTAATTAAATTCTTGGCACTCATCATAAGTTCTTCCCTTATTTAAAGGCCATGATTGCGGTAAAGGTAATAACGAATTTTTAAAATAATTATTTATACCTTAAACAGCAGACGATAATGTTTGCAATTATTTTTATTAGTCATCGCTTATGCTGTGTGCGTTAATGTTATACAAGAGTGACGGGGCTTACAGTTTAAAGTCAACTCCTAACGACAGATTTTTAGGAAACTTTTCATGGTAATTTTATTTATTCGCAGAGTTTTTGCCAGAAATCTGCTGAGATAAATTCTTTTTTATTCCTACTTTATTTCTTATACTTACTATATTTACACTATATATTTTCTAGGGCTTGATATCTGTAGGGAAATCGAATCATTTGTTAGAATAAGATATTCTTTACGAATTAATCTTTATTTCTTATCATCATTTCATAAGTAGATATGACGCGTATTGGCCGTGAATTTTGTAACTGCGCTGAAGTCATTTTAGTTAATACGATGTGAAGTAAACACTAATTATAATTTAACTATGAGGTGAACATACAACTCACTGGAATTATGACCAACTTGTAAAACTGCGCTGTACTAAGTGGTGGAAATGTGATGGTTTGGGCAGCATTTTCCTGGCATGGTGTAGGTCCCGTTTACAAAATATATACTAAAATGGACCAGAACGTTTACAAAAACATTCTAATAGACACTATAATACTATTCGCTGAAGACAACATGTCTCGAGTATGGAACTTTAAGCATGATAATGACCCTAAGCACACTTCACACCTGGTGAAGAGTTGCTTATAGGAAAACACTATCACCTCACCCCAATTGAGAACTTGTGGAATTATGTTAAGGAACATGTACGGGCAGTAAATCCAAAAAACTTAAACGATTTGTGCGAAGAAATCTAAAGGCTTGATATGCAATTCCAAAGCAACGTTGTTGACATTAGTCGAAAGTTTACCCAGGAAGCTGCTGTGATCCAAAATAAAGGATTTCCCACGAAATACTAGTATTTTTTATGAAGCTTAGCCTTACTTTAGTGAATTAAGTTTTATTTTGCCTATGTCTTCATGACCAGGATAAAATTTGCGTTAATCTATATATGTAAATAAAAATTTTTAACCAAATATAGGTAGCAAAATATTATTTTTCTCTTCATAATATTATTAAAATCTTAAAAAAAATATCATGAACCTAATTTTTTTCGATAAGATGTAAAAATTATCACAAATATATAAGTAAAATGTCGTGTTTAAATTCGTATCCACCACTGTATATATATATATATATATATGTAAGATGGCACACCCAAACTAGACCACGGTGGCCACAAACGAGAATATAAATATCAAAACAAAACTTGCAAATAGTATAGTAATAAACATTCCAAAAAATTTTGTAGACGAAGATTTAAATTTAAATGACAATGAACACTCGGAACTAAACAACTTAATTCGTTTACTTAGGATTAAAATACAAAAAGACGAAGAATATAACAATAAAGTTGGTGTCACGGTGGACAATTTTGCTAAAATAGTACCAAATTTTGACGGTGAAAATATTACAGTGGAGCATTGGCTCGAAAATTTTGAACAAAATGCTAAGGTATTTGATTTTTGAAGTCGCCGTAGTCTAGTAGGTAGTGTGTTGGCTTATTAGACGAAAGGCCAGTGTTCAAATCCCCGGTCAGACATCAAACACGAAATATGAAAAAAATATTTCTTCGGCGACTTTCTCTCAGCAGATTTCTGGCAAAAACTCTGAGAGTAAATAAAATTGCCATGAAAAGTTTCTCAAAAACATCTGTCGTTCGGAGTCGACTTTAAACTGTAGGTCCCGCCACTCATGTATAAAATTAGTACACACAACATAAGTGGTGTGAGAAGCTAGGCCGTAATCCGGACTGAAGGGTTGTAATGGCCAATTATGTATGTATGTATATGATTTAAGTGTAAAACAAAAACATGTTCAAGCCAGAAATAAAATTGTCGGCACAGCTAAATTGCTCCTCGACACGGTTACAGTGAGTGATTTCGAATCGTTAAAAGATAGTTTGTTATGTGAATTCAAAAAAAGTTTTAGTAGCATTGAGCTTCATAAAATGTTGGAAAGCAACAAAAAGAAGGAAAGTGAAAGCTTCCATGAATACATATTGATAATGAATGAATTTCACCCTTGGGCAATATTGAAGAAAAATCGGTAATCCGGTATATTATAGACGATTTAAAAATAAGAAAAGAACTAAAATATCCGACGTACACGGCAATAAATTATAAAGAATTACGCGAAAAATACGAAATATTCGAAATAATGAACTTTAACTGAAATTTTTATAATAAATTTAATGACAGTGCAACTAATATGAAAAATAAACCTAAAAAATTTGAACATTGCTATAATTGTAACGGAGCGAATGTAAAAGTCTGTCGAAATGTTTTAATTGCAATAAGTTCGGACATATTGCTAAAAATTGCAATAAAACAAAAGATACTGAAAGAAATGTATAATTTGTGATTGATCAGTCGCGTTGTAAAATTATTTGTTTTAATAATATTGGAATCAAATGCTTAGTAGACACCGGGTCGGACATTACGGTATAAATAAAAAATATTTCGCGCTGCAATCGTTTGAAAAATGCAAATTAGTGTTACGTGGTCTCGGTAATGCAAAGACGTTGATAATATAGTAACTGCTCACACCTTTGTTGTTATACCAGATAATAGCTTAGCTTGGGACGGAATTATTGGACACGATTTTATTAAGAATTTTATTCTCTTGGCGGACGATAACAGTTATATTTCGAAAACAAAAGAAGTAATGCAAGATGAACTCAAGGTATATAGCGTAAGCGCTGAAGAAATCGATGTGGCCTTCAAGTTCAAAGATACCGTAAGTATTTTAATACAAAATTATAGTATGAAAAAGGCTACAGAAAAATGTCCGGTTTTAAATGCATATAACACCAAATGAAAAAATTAAACCATTCAGACATGCTCCCAGTCGACTAGCACTGGTAGAAGAAGAAGCTTTAAATTCGCAAGTAGAAGAATGGTTAAGATGTGGTATTATAAGAAAATCTACGTCCGGTACAGCCAGTAGAGTAGTAGTCACTAAAAAGAATGGAAGCTTTAGAATATGTATTGATTTCCGTCAACTAAACACTATGGTGTTAAAAGATGCATTTCCTGTACCTATTGTTGATGAAGTTTTGTAAAAGTTGACAAACCAAAAGTTTTTTATTACAATAGATTTAGAAAACGGATTTTTCCACTTTACTGTTGACGAGTCTAGCAGAAAATATACAGCTTTCGTCATGAAAATATACATCGATGACATCATTATTTACGGCAAAATAGAAGAAGAGTGCATCAAAAAGCTTGAACGCGTTTTAGACACAGCCGCATGCTGCAATTTAAAGTTTAATTGGACAAAATGCTCATTTTTAAGGACACAAATTGAATTTTAAAATATCTCCAAGTAGTGCGAAGATAAAAGCAGTTGCCAACGTTACTTACTTACTTAATTGGCCATAACAACCCGATTAACGGATTTCGGCCTGCCAATCACACACCAATCGATGACAGGGCTTCCTCGACTTG
>QOCX01000891.1:0-22632 GCA_005959815.1 Sarcophaga bullata
CTAGAGTTAAGAAAATATTCTAAAATAAAGAAGTTAGTTGTTAAACATATTCGCAACCGTGTGGTATACCTATTTTATATCGATTTTGGTCTTCGTAAGTGTTCACAAGTGCCCGATTTTAAAGATCTAAATTATAAATTATTTAATTTAAATCCAAATAATTCTTAAAAAAGCTTAAGAAAATACACTGCTAACTTTGAAATAATAACTGTCTTACGTTTTTTGAAACTTGTTCAAGATACGGAAATAAGTTCTGAGTCAATTGAAATGAAATTTTTGGTGAGTGGTCACAGCTATTTACCTAATGACTTAGATTTTGTGATTTGAAATAAAATATAAAATTTGTGATAAAATATATAATAACTAACTTTTTCTGTAATAAAAAACTTAAAAATTTAAATACCTAATTTAACTTTATTACTTTTTTCAGTTGACAAATCGATTAACTGCACCAGTCACATGAAATTTATAACATTACTGACATTATTTTTTTAGCTATTCTTTCTTATTAATTTTACATACCAATAGATGGAAACTATATATGTATTTATGTATTCTACCATATATACTTGAATTTGTATTGTAAAGGGAATTTTAAAATCCAATTTACATTATTTCATCGCATTCCTCAACTTTTTGTTTTATGGAGTTTTTCGATTTGTATATATCTATAATATAAGTATAATACCGAAGATCAATTACAGCAAAAAACCAATTATAGTGGTGGGTATATGAGAATTCACAATTAAGGAATAAATATTCATTTAAACAACAAACATTTATTCTGATGTTGAAAATGTTAATAACTGGAAAAAAATATGGATGAATAAGTGATTCTCAAAGGGAGAGACACAACAAATGCCTACCTTGGCAACAAAAGAAATCAGTGGTTCTTACGTGTTAAATATAAATGATATCACGTTTTGTAGATATAATTTTCCGTTGAATATATTCAATATATTGTGAATTAAATATAATATGATATATAAAGTAGACAGCAAATATATTTTAGCATTTTATTGAATTTTAAGCAGTAATTTGTATCTTTATATTTATTTTATCCATTTATTTCAATTTAATTTAAAACAACAAAATTTTAATGTTTTTCACAAACCAAAAAAATGTAAGGAAAACTTACTCATATTTTTGCGTATTTTTTTTATTATATATGTTTTATTGCGAGTGCAGTCAGCTTGCAATTATTTGATTATTTGTGCTTAATATAATGTTGACGAGTGTACAGTACCTTAATATCTTTTACTCGACCAATTTGAGCCAGATGAAGTTCTTCCAATAAAGTCTTTTCAATAATCAATGGCCCAACAGCATCTCAATTGTTGAATATGGTCCATAAGGTGACTAATAAGTAAGTAAATGATCAGAGTGATGATATGATGCGAGATGATATACGTGATGTGTATGAAACTTATGATACAGGTGCCTGAAAGGCACTTTTTTATAAAAGCTATTCGTTCTTTGAACCAACTTCCGCCAGAAATTCAATTGAAAGCAATGTAATGCATAGAATTCTTATTCAAGACTAACTTTAACTTAAATTTAATTAATATAATTCTTGTTTTTTTAAGAAACTAATATATATATATATAATTAATTTAATCATTATAACATTATCTAAACAGTACTATTAAATAAGTTTAAATGCTTGTTGTACTGAATTTAACCAATAAATAAATAAGTCCATTGAGTCCAACAATGAATGAAATGATGAAAACGACCAGAAGATGGGGCGCGGAATGATGTGTGGTACAATGACATTCAACTGAATCCAGTAACGATGTCGTCTGCCTTTACTACAGTTTGTTATAGCGTTGATGTAACTGCTTCTGTGCGAGTACTTAGAGAAATTTTCAAATTACATGTAGTGTAGAATTTGGTGGTATAATTATTCTTTCTATGGAAGATCTGGTTGTTTTTAGTTTCGGTGAGCATCTATCTCTCATCTGTCTATCGAGGTAAATGAAATTTGAATTTAGCAATGATATAATTCCAAACGGATGTGTTGAGGTGTTTAGCTTTCTTTTATGAGATTTTGTCCATTCTGTTTTTCCGAATTTTATGTACTCTATTTGCATTTGTTTTGATAATTTTTCCTTTTCTTATCAGTTGTATTACCTGGCATGCGTCGACTGCAGTATAGTGAATATTTTACTTTTATGATGCTTTGTACATTTTTGCATTTTTTTTGTAGTGAAGATATTCACTATTTGATGTAATTTGTTAAGGTTAGGTTAGGTACTTGACATTGTTTCAACTTATCCACGTAGAAACAGTGATCGTACCTAAGAAGTTATGACAAGGGATTTATGCTAAGAACACAATTGGGACTAACGTCGACTTTTTCAGTGCGAACTCTCATCAGAAATAAAACACATTCGTGCATATCAAAACTAACATAATACCGCCGTCAAACGAAATTCATCGTACATAACGAACACGGCGATAGATTTAATTATATTTGTTACGCCTACAAACGACGAACAAATTAGTACAGAGTTGCCGTTTTTCCATTTAGTTTTTAAAAATATTAGTAAATTAAACTATATTTTGATTTAATTACTGTTTTATTTTAATTAATGTTTAATGACATCATTTAATTTAAATATACACAATTATTTACTGTAAAATAACTTTAATTTTGTTTTTTAATGTTTAATTTTATTTATATAATAATTTTTTCTACGGTAACACTATCAGCTCTTATATGTAAAAAAAAAATTATATTAATAAAAAAAATCAAATATAAATACAAGCGAATGTATTATTGAAAAAGTTAAAAAATACAATGCCTATATACTCTGGCATCAAAGGATTATAAAAATGTAGAGAAAAAGACAGAATATCGAATGCAATTTGTAGTGATATTAATTTAACCGGTAAGTCTAGATTAAGACGTTCTATGCAAACATATACATATATGTAATTATAAATATGTAATGAAAAAGACCGAGACTCTACATTAGTACTTTTTGAAAGTTTGGCCAAAAAAAATGTATGAAGCAAAATTAAAACAAACGGTTGTAGCTGAAATAGGAATGAAGGTAATGAATTTGGTATATTCAGAAGTAGCCAAAAACTCATCTACTTGAGCTATAAATTTCTCTATATTAAACTACTTTAATTCAGTATTATTAGGCTTTATAATAAAAATCACTGTGACTGAGTAAGATAATTTTTTTATATAAAGAATGAAATTCTTTTAATTTTTGTTATTTTTACTTTCTTGTATTTATTATTTAACTTCTTATATACTTACTCAATAAACACATATTAATTTATAATTGTTTAAATGATTTTAAAGATTTTTAAACCAAATTTATTTTGTAATATAACGGCAATAAAACTGATTTTGTATATTTTTGTTAATTTAGTATTACATATAATTATTTTTAAATTAAATAAATAAATCTATTGAAATAAATCTAAGAAATGTCTTAGTTTCATATTCAAATAAGTGGTTTGCTAACTCATTTCTCAAAGCAAAAGCATTTGTCGGACAGCGGTTGGCATGAGAAATGCGAAAAGAATGCATGTGTTCAGATGACTGTCTCCACATCCCGGGAACAAAAATTCTATTCTCTTCATGATCCACTAGATTTTCATCAAAATATTCGCTGCTTTTATGGAACATTAGAGAATTGTTTAGAACTTCTGGTGCCAATACTATTTTATCAACATTTTTGAAAGATGCTCGAATTTTTGAATGCAAAATTCTCCACTTATGCGTCAAAATACCAAAAGTGTTTTCAATGTATATACGAGTGGAAGATAATTTTTTGTTTAAATTTGGTTTTACGCTAGGTAAACTTCTTCAAGGATATGGAATATTAAATTGTGATTAAGAGGAAAAGCATTATCACCCACAAAGAAATAGGGAAAAGATTTATCCGTAGGTAGTTAAAAAATAAATTTATATAAAAAAAATTAAAAATATGAATTTTACATGAATATTATCAATATATATCAATGGACTTTTAGCAAATATTCCGCCGTCACTTTGACTATCAAATGCTCCAATACCAACAAAAACAAAATTGTCCGCGTCACAAGTCAACCACTGTTCTTTGGGAAAAATATTTGAATATGCTTCCCAGCAATAGCACCAAGACCATGCGGCCTGTTTTCACGTAAAGTCTATTAAGGTGCAGAACTTTATAGTATTAGTCGCTATTAGTAGTGTAATTTTTTAACCTGTTAGCAATGGTTTTCCACTGGTGCCGCTTAGACTGGACGACATATACTTCATGTAGCTCCCTCCAGAATGCATCGCAGGTTTCGTAAATAATTTTCCTAACTGCCGATACACCCATTTTGTAGGTCCATGACAAAAATTGTGAACTGCAACCATGAGCCAGGTATTTAAAAATAGTTTGAAATGTTTTAACTTCGTTTTCTAATATATGTACATACACTGTACATTACCTTTGCACAATTTTTTTAACCAAATTTAGAAGGGTGTAAAAGTTTTCTACTGTCATTCTTGTTGCTTTAAAGAAGTGTGTTCCATCATTGAACATTAGATTTTCAAAACATATTTTTTGGAATCTTAGGTTGTTTCGGGTAATATTTACTGGATGTACCCACCACCTTAATCGCAAACGTTTTCGCACAAGCAAAAAAGATTTTACCATCATAAACGTGATGTTTATTATTTTAATAATAATTTTCACAAAACAAAATTTTTATTTATTTTTATTTGTGTCACAGACAGCAGACAACTTTGTTGATTATATCAGCTGTTATTTTTTCGTTCTCATTGTGCGTCAGACTGTGAATTTACTCAACGAAATTTTAACGACGAAATTCGTCAAGCATGACGTCCCAATTTTGTTCCTAGCATTAGTCTTAGACTAAATAAGAGACGGCTTAGAGAGTCTATACTTTTGTTTTCCACTCCCAGAATTTCATGACTGATTGGGGTATTGAATCAAATGCCTTTTGGTAGTCTATGAAAGACGTATGTAGGTTATTACTGTTTCACCCGACCGGTGATCATGCTGTCGACGATAAGTTGATCCTTGGATCCTTTTCAGTCCTGTAGACACCTCTTTTGTTCTCCTGCGATGATGTTTATGGTTTCACAGTATTCTGCAGTTCTAATAGCAAGGTAAGACTTGAGTAATTTGTATACTGTATTCATGCATGTTATGAGTCGAATTTTGAGGCCGGTACTGGGACTACTTTAGATACATATGTAATACCCGCTCTGGGGGTTGTATTTGAGTCTGTATCATAATGTTGAATATCCAAATAATATGATCGGACAGCGATGGTTGATACTACTAGTAATAGCACCAATTGCTGAGTTTTCCTACGGCTTACGTTATTTTGTATGACTTTAATTTTATGATTGAGAACTTATAATATGCGGACTGTTTAGAGAGTTTAATAAACCTACATACACACATACATAATTGGTTATACAACCCTTCAATTAGGATTACTACCTAGCTTCTCACACCACTTACGTTGTGTGCATTAATTTTATACACGAGTGGCGGGACTTACAGTTTAAAGTTGAATCAGAACGACAGATTTTTGAGAAACTTTTCATGGCAGTTTTATTTACTCTCAGAGTTTTTGCCAGAAATCTGCTGAAATTAATTTCAATTCAAAACAAAAAGTTTACAGGAGGAAGTGTAATTTTACAATACACTCGGGTTTTTCATAATATTTTTTTATATAAAATATTTTGCCTAACATCTCTATTTTATAAAAATTGTTTAAAATTCCTCTCTTATATTTTCAGACTCATAATTTCAGTTGACAGGTACACTCTGTAGATTTGTTTAAGTAGTTCGATCATAAAGTGTGCTTTGTTTTCTTTCCATGACAATAAGTACACGTTTAGCTAAAGTAGGTTTATGATTCAAGAAAGAAAAACTCTGATGGACTCTTGTGCTTGATGTAATTGTATATGCGACTGTTTTAGTTGTGTGTGTTACGTATGTGTGTTGTCCAGCAATTGATGTGTTATTATTATGACTTGCAAATAAAATGATACAAATTACTAGCCCTTAATTTGCAAATAAAATGATATAAATTACTAGCCCTTAATTTGTATCATTTTATTTGCAAGTCATAGCCAAGAGTAAGTAACGTAAAATCGTAACGTACGCAGCCTTAAAAACGTTTGTGTAGTTATAGAAACGTTAAAAACGGGACATATGTCAACGAAGAATGTAAACAAAAAAGAAACAGAACACAAGGCAACACACACGAACACAACACAATGCACAGAAATTGGTATACAGCCATTTTCACGAGTCAACTGTTCAGAACAGTGATGGGTGTTGTTAAGATAAAGCAAGATTCAAAAAGTACTAATTGAGTCTTAATTGGAAGAAGTTATATTTGCTTCTTAAATTTTATATTACTATTGTATTTATTTTTATTCTTGTAATATTATTGAATATTACATTTTTGGTTTAATTTGAGTCAATATTTATGGAAATTAGATATAAGTACAGTCGAATATTGTTCTATTCAAATTGTTTTTGCTTGTTTTTTTTTTATTAAATTGCAAATCAATATCTCTAGCTAGAATAGTAATAATAAACAATACTCTTATAATTAATATTAAAAAATATATTTAAACATGTATTTAAAAATTTTAAAGATTAAAAAGATTTATGTATAAATAGAGAAGTACCAAAAAGAGCATTTGCGTTACATTGCCATTCAAAATACATATTTTTTATTTATTTTATTTCAAAGTTTTTTCATACACATTACAGTCATAATAATAACAACAATAATTAAAGAAAAATCATATTTCAGGTACAAATTTAAGAGATTAATATATACGATTAATATATATGAATATACCAAAAAGCAGAATTCGTACCACTTCGTCACTCAATACATGTACATAAATATTATTTTTTTATTTTGTTAAAATTGAAACATAACAATAATTATTTATTTCTTATAAATTAATTTTTTATTATTATTTTAATTAAAAATTTTAGTATTTGCATGCAAAAATTTAAAAGTTTTATATAAATAAACATGAATGTACAAAGGAAAGTATTTGAGCCGCAATTCAACTCTGCGTACAATAGCTCCATCACTCATGTTCAAATGTCACATAAAAACATGAGAGAATTCTGTTTTATACAGATCGTTCCGTTTTGCTAACGATAGGGAACGTTTCGGTAAGCGTTTACATTGCTTTCCATATGAAAAAGGAGAACGATTTCTACGGTACGTTACGTTACATGTGGCTAACTGGCACTTTACACGGGTCCAGAAGTCCAATGACTAAAAAGAGAAACTATATATTTATTATAGGCCACATACATACACCTATGTGCATATATACATCTATCAAAGTTGTATGAAAAATTAAAATAAAAATAAAACGTCTAAACTTTAAACTAAAGATTTATTACATTGGGTCGAATAGAACATTCAACAACACCTGTTAATATTGTTTTATCAAAATGCAACATACACACACACATTTTGGTTTAGTTGAAGTTAATGATGGGAAGCACTTAATGAAAGACCCGATATAACACTCTAAGTATGACCCCTGATTATGCAGTATATGGCGTTGGAACACAACAAAATTGAAAATCCGACTGCAGATTAATAGGACACTATAGTATATTTTGTTTTAACTTTATTTAGGATTTGAATTGTATTGCATTTAAATTGTGTGACCTACTTATAAAATAAAAATATTTTAAAATGTTATTAAATTATAAACATAAAATATTATTAATAATAATGAGAAAGAGAAGTATTTTTTGGTGTTCACATTTGCTCCCTAGTGTACATTAATTGGTTATAAGTAGACGTCGGCACCAATAGCAACCGGTGGTTCAACATCTTCGGCTTTTACACATATAGGACATGAACATCAACAATATTCGTTAAAAAAGCGTAAACTTGCATTCAGTTGCTTGTCAGCTTCTAAAGAAGATTCATGTCGCTTTTCAGCTTTCAATTATACACCCAAAAACTATTACAGTAGGATTTACTATTTTCCAATGCGATTCACTAGTATCAATGAGAAATGATCTCCATTTTTGGAGGAATATTTTTCAAGTAAAATACGCAGTCTTTAGGGACTTTGCGCTGTACATATTTTCTATATTTTCCACTAAATATACATACATATTATTAGGTTACACTTGAAAATATTAGGTTATACTTTAAAATATTACTAACAATTTTCCTCTGGGTTAACACATGCCTCTCACAAATACACTCACATTTTTATCATGTTTTCTTTGTGCAGACGTCTGGTCATAAGTTACTTAAGGTTGTTATTGTATTGTAAAAAGGTAAGAAAAACACTTAAATTTGGGTATATTCTGTATATTTTACCATAAAGAAATAAACACAAATGCTATTACAAAAGAAAATAAAAATATAATTATTATTAGTAATAATTATGTGTTTATAATAAAAAAAATACATACCCACACATTTATATATTTTATTTTATTCGTTCATTCATGTGCTATTTAGTTCATTGGAACGTTTAATCGAAGGGTGTTAAAATAGTTTAAATAAGGCACGAGATAACAATCAAAACCAATTTAATTACATATACCCAAATCCATTCAAAAACACTTATTCACAAAATAAATCTTGATAAGGTGTGAACAACACATACTCTTCTCAGGATCTCATATTGCTGTGAATGTGGGGTGCACACAACTAAGAAAGGAAGGAGGCCTGGCGAAAAATGACGACGTATTGATCACAAAACAAAAGATTTCTTCCTTTTATTTTTAAAAATCAAAAAAAAATATTTTCTTTTCAAACTACGCTCTTAGAAAGTAAACGGTAATGTGGTTTATTTAAAAAAGAAGTAAATCCGTAAAAGCACAGATTACAATCAGACGGAATTTGACATTTAACCCTGTGATGAGAAAGAGACAGTAAATGTTACCAAAAAGTATTTCTGTTTCTTTCGGATTGTCTGTCTATTTTGTTTTACATTTTTTTTAGTTTTTGGGGTGGGTTTTTTATATTGTGCGTGTTAATAAAAAATATTATTTTTATGTGAAACAATTAATAAATAATAATAAGAACTAATAATAATAATTAATTTCAACTTTTTCGTTCAAGAAATTCAAAAATATTGGCAACTTTCAACAAAAAAAATTTTATGAGCAGTGTGTCTTATTTTGATCTTGTAATATTTAGCTTCCTAATTTGCATCCTTTTCTAATCTAATCCTAATTTAGCTTCCTTTTGCACAAGAAACTGTATTCATTGTGACCGAAAATCACCCACATTTCAATTAATATTTAAATTTTAAGGAATTTTTAAAATTTTCATTGAAGAAATGAAACAATATTCCAAATTTTCCCTTTTTAACACAAAATAATGTTTATTTACATTTAAGTTTTCTACGTTAACCGCCAATTTTTGCTCCGCATATTTGTTGCTTCTAAAACATTTGCTTTGCAAGCCATTGGAACATTTTTTCTACCTCTACATAAAAGGTTAGCGGCTGCTATCAGCGTTTTTTAAGCGTCATAATTATTCTCTCTGATTACTCGGTGCGTAAAAGCATTCTTTATACGATTAAAACGATAATCCATTGTTGTTGTGACCAGTATAGCCGTTTAGATTGTTTTAAATCAGGATTGATTATTGAAGAACCTTTACTGGACTGTGGCACAGCTTACATACATACGTATGTAAGTCAGTATTGGATTATAAAGTAATATCAATTGTTCTCAATATTTGTATTGGTTCCCAAGAACTACTAATAGAGCTGCTAAGTTGCACAACCATAAATAAATCACCAAAAGGTGATTTTTATAGGAATTTTTTTACGCACCCTACATTAAACACGTTCAAACATGAACTTATTAAACAAAATGAGTTACATTGTTGCTATAATGAGAAAAGTTCCTATTCCTTGATAATGAATTCATTTTATATCATAGCAAATCCTATCGAAGACATTATTATCATTACAAACCTAAATACCATACATAGAGGCCTTTGTTAATATGAATTTTTGTGTCAAAGCACAATTAAGTTCTGCCCAACCTTAACTTTAAGCGAGGATTATACAATACATTCAGTAGTCTATTGAGTACTGTGCTAATTCACTAGTTACAGGGTTAAGATTCGATTCCTACCGAAGTCCATTAAACTTTCTTAAGTTTGCAGTTTAAAAAATAAACCTCGGCAACAATTTATCACATACTTCTCCCTTTTCTTATTACCAGCGTAGCCAGCAAAAATTTTTTATTTCTGAAAAAAAAAAACTTGTATCAATATTTTGATAGAAATCGCCTTTTTTTTGTTTCTTTGCAACCCCAATCAAATTAATGCTGGTGTTCTACAATGGAGTTTTTCAGGTTGTGTTCCATATTTGATTTACACTTTAGATATGGTAAGATATACAGGCGACAGCAAAAGTTTGGGTACCACCAAATATTATAGCAATTTATTTGTTTTATTAGTATATTTGTATTTTGTTATAAAACAAAAACTGTTTAATCTTTTTTAAAAACCTTAAGAACAATAAAAGAAACTTAACTTTAAAATTCGAATGTATTGAAATGTTATACCCAATAAGATATCCCTAAAGATCAAACACTCCATTTAACCCAATTTGCATTCATGGTACCAGTTTTGTTTATCTGCCGATATTTGCCGCCAGGCACTCATGAGCAAGTTTTTTAATTGACTTTTGTTTAAGGTTTAACAGCTACGTAACCATTCTTCCAAATGATCTCCTAAATACTCCCTTGTAGTCATTTCGGGAGGATATGCTTGTGTTTATTGACTGTTTGGACGTAGTAACCATTATGAATTCTTAATTCTTCCGAACTTTTGGTGAATTTGTTCTTTAAAATGTTTAAATCTCTCTGTTATTTTTCTGTTCATTATACATACATAAATACATAATTGGCCATTAAAACCCTTCAGTCGGGATTACGGCCTTGCTTCTCACACAAGTCATGTTGTGTGTGTAAATTTTACACATGAGAGGCGGGACAGTTAAAAATCGACCCCGAACAACAGATTTTTGAGAAACTTTTCATGACAATTTTATTTACTCTCAGAGTTTTTGCCAGAATTCTGCTGAGAGGAAGTCGCGAAGAAATATTTTTTTCGTATTTCGTTTTGATGCCTGACCTGGGGTTTGCCCGTGGCCTTACGTCTGATTAGCCAACACGCTACCTACTAGACTATGGCGACTTCTGTACCTTATTTTCACAATAAATTCCAAAATGCCAACACCTGCTGCCGGCACACATCCTCACAGCATTTTACTACCATGACCACGCTTAACTACCTCAATCATATCAAATGAATTTTGGGATAATGTGTTTTTTTCAGACATATATATATATACATATATATCGATATATATTTATACTCGTACGAATGTACTTTAGTATGAAGGAAAAAGAAATGAAGAGCTCGATCTCAAGAAACGGTAGAGCATGGTGGTGATAGAACTATGTTGTGAGCACCAGGTGTGGGGTGTTTGGAATTAATTAAAGAAATTATATATAGGGGAGCCTATTCAAACATTTGAAAGAACAAATTCAGTCATTGTCTATCTAAAGGTATAAAAACATAGCCGACAACAGTTCCGCATTTCCACAGAAAATTATGCCAACTGTGTTTTCTGCCTTATGCCGACTGCTTAAATTTTTTGAAAGCAGAGCAGAAAAAACGACTGACACAAAATCAAAACAATTGAAGTTTATTTAGAAATATACTCATATTTAATTTAAAAAATAATGAGTAAAGAAAATTTTGTAAATTTTATAACGGCAAATGCTACAATAGCGTACATTACAGCTTCAGAGAATGAAGTCTATAAATTAAAAAAAAATAACCGAAGATGGTGGATTCGCCCAGTAAATTTTACTCGCGACGAAGAACATTTTTCAAGTCCACTCGGATGAGTGTCGATAATTTTAATGTTCTATTGAACCTGTTGAAAGATAAACTGGAGCGCTTTTTAAACAGAGAAGTTCTAGATCCTGAGATACGATTGTCTGTAACAATAATGAAAATACATACAAATTAAGAATAAAAAGTCAGTATTTAATTTAAAATTTTAAATACTTTTCGCAAGGATGTACTATCCAAGTGCTTGCATGGGCTTATAAAATAGGAATATCGACTGTTCGCAAAATCTTGTATGAAACACGTGATGTAATTTGGAATGAACTGCATGCAATGTATTTGCCACAACCAGACGTGGATGATCTTAAAGAGATATCGGACGAGTTTTATGTGAAAACTCGAATGTCAAATTGCATAGGGGTAATTGACGGAAAACATATACGTATTGTTTGTCCAAAAAAAAAAGCAGTTCACTGTATTACAATTACAAAATAGGTTTGCTATTTTACTTGTGGCTGCATGTAACGCTAACTACGTTTTCACATATGCGGATGTGCATTAGATAGCCAGAATGACGGTGGCGTTTTTGCTCGAAGCAATTTTGGAAAAAAAAAATATTAAACGACACTTTAGAAATTCTCCAGGAAGCAAACTTACCAGGAGCTTTTACAAAGTTTCCTTATTATTTTGTCGGTGATAACGCGTTTCCATTAAAAAGGAATTTAATGTGACCATATCCTGGACATAACTTACCAGAAGCATATTGAGAATGCTTTTGGCATTTTAGCCAACAAATGCAGGGTATTACATACAACAATACATATGGCCTCAAAAAACGCAGACAAAAATTGTTTGATCCACTTTAGTTCTTCACAACTTTTTAATGTTACAAGATAACAGAAAGTACTTCACTGATGACCTTGTTGACAAATCCCATCCCCTCTACCATCCCATCAATCAACATAATCTAACTGCTCAGCTGCAACTGCATTAAAAAAATTTTTCGTTTTTGTAAATAAAAAGGATTAAAAAAAAAAAAAAAATAAAATGTCGTTTTTAACACAAAAATATTTGCTTTATGAATTCATTTACAAAATAAATACAAAATAAAAAAGACTAAATAAAAAGTAAATAAATAAGCAAAAATTAATTAATTAACATAACAGAAGAAACAACAACAACAATAATTGAATTATAAAATTTAAATCTAACTAAAAAAATTCGTTAACAGATCATATAAAAAAGAAACAACAAAAACAATTGAATTATAAAATCTAAAGCAACTAAATTCACATATTACTATTTAAAAAAAAATCATTAATTTCGTTAAATACAACTGGTGAAACTTTTGCCTCAATTTTATTCAGCATCGCTGGAGGCATGTTGGCTTCGCGAATTTTTGCTGCTAAGCTCGGAAAATGAATATATATTGAATCCTGCTATTGTCTTTGTGCAAAAACCGAACATATGTCTGCAAGACTTGATGCAGCCAAATCGATAAAGTCCTCAAATTTACTGCTATCTTTTTTCTAAATAAAATTTGAAATCAAATGAATAAAAATATATATGTATATAATTACCTTTTTTCCTCTTGGACTATGACTTGATGAGACATCACTTGCACTTTCTTCTAAGTATTCCAGCTCTATCTCCTCGCTAGATAATTTTCCAACAGTACTATAAAAACAATAATATATTATATATTTTTCTATATGATGCAATATTTTTTACCTCCGGCAGCTAGTGATGTTATCTAAAAAGAAGACATTGGCCCCAAGTATACCCAACGCTTTTTCGAGACTTCAGCAACACTTCCAGAAGCGATTTGCTCCATCCTTCTGCACTTCTTGTAATAATCCCTGAGAACCTGCAATCGTGTCTTGCACTCAGTATCTACATACAAAAACAATGTTATATAAAACCGAAGAAATAAATTCATAATTAATATTTCTACTTAGCATTCATTTTCATCACCAGCTACTTCCCTCCATCCCAATTATTTTGCTTTTATATTTTTATATTGCGGGTGACTCATATCGTATAGGATAGTACGGCTGCGTACTTCTTTAATTAGTGCCTCGTCTGTATCCATATTTCCTGAAATATATGTATTAATGTCTTTATATAAGAACAAATAATAATAATAAAAAAACTTACCAACTTCAATAATTTTCAAATTTAAATTTAAATATATTTTGCAATGTCAGGTTTTTTACGCAAAAATAAACTAACTTATAAAAAACCACACACACATAACATTTATCAAATGAATTAGGATATAAAATTGAATCTATAATTCTATTTTACTTATGGATTGCTTTTCATTTCTTAATTTTAGAATTGTTCTTTCTTTTCAATAATATAAGTGTTTTTAGCTGTTTTTTATTATGATTTTATGTTGTACTGGCATCACTAATTTGCTTTTAGCTGCTCACAAAAATAGGAAATAGTTTAATTTGGGCAGAAGCTGCTTAGGTTGTTTTCTTGGCTTTTTCTGTTCTGCCTTCAATATAATCATTTTCATATAAACGTGTGTATTCTAAACTTGGCACCTTTCTGTTGTCTGTCGTCTATGTGTTTATACCTTAAACGTTAAAACATTCATAGAAGTCATACATTCATAGTCGAAGACCAGAACCACAAAATACAACCAGAACCTTCGCCTACGAGAACATTCATCAGACTGTTTACGTTGCTTTATAAAAGGCAAGGTAAAGCATGCAAAGCCGGAGTAGAAGTTCAGTCAGTCTTGTGTGAAGACGCGTTGCGTGTGAAGTAAGCAATCATGGTTTGACGATCTCCGTTATAAAGATCTATATAGAACCAGTTGTGAACACACAAAAAAATTGATAAAGAATTAATTAAAAATTGAACACAAATTTATTTCTATTTGCAATCTACGAGCTCATATTTCAAGTTTTTAAAATATAAAAACGTAACAATATATATATTATATCAAATGTTACGGTATACATTACGATCTACGCATAATATGGAAATTTCATAAAGAGACAAAATTGGTAGCAACTGGTTTAAAACTGAACCTGAAATTCAGTTATGTGATAAGACCGATATATCAATGTTTTCTTCCTATCGTTAAATAACTAAATATAAAACCTAAGTGATTTTAACACATCTAAATATATAGAAACAACATTTTAACGCAACGGCAATGCACAGTATCAAAATACATGTTCCGATACAATTTTCCACCCTTGTGATCAAAAAAGATGACTTTATGATAAAAATGTGGATTGATTTTTTTATTTGAAAGTATTGCTCTCCTATAATATATTTTTAGTGTAATTAGACTTTTATGAATTCATATGACAATAAATACTACAAAAATAATATTCAAAATCAAAACTAAGTTCTTTACCAAATATTATTAAATTATGTGTATAAGTATACAGTAAACCGTTAATTTAGATGGTGTCTACGGTTTCTTTGATTGTAATATGACTAATGTAAAGCAAACAACTCAAATAAACACAAGCCCTAAAATACATAAATATGCGTTTTATAATGAACCATTTAGAAGTTTCTCAATTCGAACGTCGATGTATCGACTATCATACGCCGAAGCATTGTTGATATAGTGTACATCAAAACATCGATGTTAACATCAAAAGGTTATGAGCAAAACTTTTTCTAAACATTTGGTACTTCCTCAGTTTCCAGTTTAGAACGAATATTTTATGTACGATAACTGGTGTATTCATAATTCAAATATACTCAAGAATTATTAATATACCGTTGGTTAAAATGGAAATGACAGCTGCTGAAACATGTATAAAGAAGCTAAAATTTGCAAGTACGTGACATCTGGAATAGGAGTGGGTATACTCCATTAAAGAGAACGAATGTTTCAATTTTATTCAAAGACGAGCATGATGACTTATATCTGAATGACTATAAACTTACGCCAATAAAATATTTGATTTGCCTAACAATGGTTGGATTTAATAATTGCATTTAGCTTTAAGGTTTAAATATTATTGGTTTATTAAAAAATTAAGACCCATTTAACAATTAAAAGTAGAAAAATACGTTCAAGTGAGTTGTATCCAAGAGTTCGGAAAGAAAATACGCTATTGACGCAATGGTAAGAAAGTAATGAATTTAAAATTGAAAAAGAAAAATAAATCTGCAATAAATGATAGTTAAAGAATTGCAAATTTTTAACACCAAAAAAAAAAGCATTTCTTGAAAGCGATAAGATGCCCAATTATTGCAAACCATGGTGGAACAAATGTTTAAGGGGTATATTTGTCTTATATTTCGTGCAATAATTGCAATTAAGAGGAGGCTGAAACACATGTATATACATATTTATGTATGTATGTATACTTCGCAAACAGTCCAACTACAATCAGCAGTAGCATCATCAGTCTTGTTATGATTATTATTCTTTGAAGTTGTTCATCAATTTGTCTTTCCATTTTCGTTTTATAAATATTTTACGTAAATACAAATTTTATTAAGTGTTATATAACAAATTTATTTAAATTTGTCAGTTGCCTGAGAGGCACACAGGCAATACTACACACACTACAGGACGGACAAACGTATTCATCTCTCATCCTTCAGTGTTTATTTATTTACATATGCCAGCTTTTTGCCTATTTCCATTCCAATTTAACACATAATAATCGCTGCCTGTTGTTGGTGTTGTTTGCCTTTTGCTACCATTTCATTATGTCTTTGTTGTTGGTATTGTTTAAGAACTTGTGAATATAATTTAATTATCAATGAATGATTCCCTTAAGGTTGAAATTTAAAATTCAACTTACTATTGTTATGCTCCGTACATACCCACAAAAGCATTCCTTGCTATTCTACTCTATCCAGAATTTTTTTTTCTTTCATAGTCAAGTCAAGCTCAAGGTTTTTGGTACTATACCTTTATCAACGTCTTTTCCTTTTGCTATAGCGCTTCTCTTGACAAAAAGAATTTAAGTTATTTTTTATCTATAAGTTATTATTTAAGTTATTTTTTATCTATACAGTGCAGTTGACAATATATATGCAGTTGCAATACTTATAAGTACTCTTTTAAATATATATTTTTATATTAAGTTTCTCTGTGTAGTGTGCTAGACTATCAGCGTGGGGGTCGTGGATCCGATTACCACTAGAGACTACTCTGGTCTGTTACACAACACGGAGCATATGTTACTCAGCTCGTAATAATTACAATATAATTTATCATTGTATTCTTATTCATCAATAAAGAAATAAATAAGTTTCCCTAAATAAAGACGCTGTAATCTAGTAGGTAGTGTGTTGGCTTATACGACGAAAGGCCAGGGTTCGAATCCCCGGTCAGACATCAAAAACGAAATATGAAAAAATATTTCTTCGGCGGCTTCCTCTCAGCAGATTTCTGGCAAAAACTCTGAGTAAATAAAATTGCCATGAAAAGTTTCTTAAAAATCTGTTTTTCGGAGTCGACTTTAAACTGGAAGTCCCGCCACTCATGTATAAAATTAACACACACAACATAAGTGGTGTGAGAAGCTAGGCCGTAATCCTGACTGAAGGGTTGTAATGGCCAATTATGTCTGTATGTAATAGTTTTCACACCGAGTGGATTTTACGCAAAAGTTGGTTTTAACGTTAAAACCAAAAATAAAACCTGGTTTTACCACACAAAATTATTGTGTTAAAACCATCTTAAAACAGCTGAAAAAAAGAACAAAATATAAGAATACAGAAAGTCGGTATATAAAACTACTTAATTTTCAAGCACTTCTTCAGTTTTTATAAATAGATCCACTATTTTAAAGTATTCTTTTACAATATTTAGAATAATTCTTAATTTATTGTCCATTTCTTAATTTTTTTTTTATTTTTCTTCAACAAAAACAGCTGTTGCACCGTTATAAATGTCATAAATGTTAAGACCAGATTTAAGAAAACTTGCAGTGTGAACGCAAACTCAGCTGTTTATGTTTTTAATGAAAACTATTAAGCTCAACTTTTTTTGTTTTTTGCTCAACAGGAAGTATACTTGGGCTTTTTCTTACTCTGTTAGTTCTACCTCTAGGCGTATTAATAAGATGAGTAAGTGTCAGGTATTTTTCTTAAATTTCTTTTACTATATCAGAAAGTCAAGATCTTCCACACACCGTAATTCTATATGAGTATCCAATACCTGCAATCTTTTATCAGGTCGGCCTGTTTTGAGATGTTGAATGTCGATTTCTTTTTTAGTGTGATCGTTTCCTAACAACTGTGATACATTTGAACTAAGTTTGAGTGATATTTTTTTTTTTCTTTCTTTTTTTAATGCCAACAACACATTACACCTGAGCTCAAATATATTGATTTAAGATAATTCTTTAAACGATATTATATTTATAGAAAGAAAATAATTTTCCGAAAACTTAGTTCATTGCAATTGATTAATTGTTATTTTTATAACGTTCTAGTACAAAAATAATAAAAAATATCGAAGCAAAAGAAGAATGAGAGCTACGTTAACAAATAATAATAAGATATTTACAAAAGGAATGAATACAGTGTACATGCTCATACTACTTCACTTGGTTTGGTTTCATTTGTTTTATTGCAAAATTATGCCTTTTAGATTTATATTTATTGTTGTTCTAGTTGATTTTGTTGTTGGGAAAATAGTAGAAAACAATGGGCTACACGCAGTGTGAAACTGACGTATTTTAGAAGAAATACATCGGGGCATGACTGGTGTTGGCTGGGCCTAGCTGAGTGTGCTGACGTTAATTAAGTAATTTGTAAATAAAATGTACAAAGCGTATGACTACAATTGTAAATGTCAGAAGCTGTGTGTACCTATTATTGGTAAAGTTGTGTGTAAAAAATATAAAGAAAATAAGCTTTTCATTTTGTGGACGATTCCATTGAAAACCAATGAAACATTAATAATGCACACACAAGGTTTGATGATTAACCCCATTGAAGTCGAGTACTGTTGTTAATATTGCTGAATGTTCAACGTTCCATACATTGTCGTGTATAAAGCGTAATGCCAGACAACTCACTCGTTATTTATTATAGTATCCTTTTTTGTTGTAACTATTATTTTTGTTACAGGAATAACAATAACATTTAGTTTCATAAGCATATGGATTTTATTAGATGAATGAGTACGATACAACAAATCTATGTACATATATATAACAAAAATAGTATAATGCATACGTATATTTTTGTAAAAATATAAATTGTAATTTGTACAATTTAAAATTGTTATATTTTGACTATCGTTTGTCTTAATATATTCAAAATAATAGATTCGAATAGATTATGTTATTCCCAACATATGTAGATACTTGATTATCTATTAATCTTTCAAAAACTTTGGATAAATATAGCAGAAAATCGTTTGATATTCATTATTTGACTCCTAAACTGGTCTTATATTTGCATATTTCCAATTCCAATACAGCTATACAATAGTTCTGACAATGATAATCAATAGTTACGACTGAATTCGGTGATTTATTATTGGACTGAGTAAAGCTTCTATTTGGTTCTTCTATCGTTCAGCTGTTTTAGATCTTTTCCAGTGTTAAAAGACCAAGTCTCTCCTTCTAATTCCACTACTAAGTGATATATTGAACAAATATTCAATATTATCTAGTAAAATGTTAAGTTCTATAGTATAAAGTACGATGTGGCCACTCACCAATCGTGAAACACATTTCATGCATGGGTAAATTGTCCGCTGCACGGACTAATACTCAATATTTGTGTGCCGAGCAAAGCAAGTCATGTGCTCTAATACGAGTCACAACCCATAATCCAACGGCCTGGTCTACCAGCTGACCAATCATATTTCAATATAAAGTCCGAAACGTTGTTTTTGAGCCACAATTGGGTCGTTTTTGTTTTGAGAGCCAGAGTAAAGTCTTGCTGGGAAGTTCATCATGTGTTGATGAATATTGCTTGGTTTCACAATGTATTCCAAGAAGGTCGATTGGTGCACTTTTTACTATTTTCTTGGAAAAATGGAGCTTTGTAACACCATCACAGCACAGACATATTGTTACTGTTTGGATGACTGAGCATACACACGTTCTGTTTATTGAACGATTCTTCTACGGGTAAGATTTTCTCATCAGTAAATGGAATTTGTCAGTGAGCGTTCTTCGCGTACCCGCTGAGTAACGCTTCAATACGTTCATGAGCAGGTGTCCAGTGTGTTGATTGTACGCGCAGAGTCCTAAATCTTTTTTACGCAATTTGCATTTCTTTTTTTTTACATCATTATAGATTTTCTATTTTCGCTGTGGTTTTTGGTCGATTCATTTCTTCACGACTTTAATCGCTTTTGGAGTTCTAACAGTGTGCGGACGGTCGGATCTTTGACGCTATCCCACTCCACCAGTATCTCTAAATAATTTTAGAGCAAGATACAAAAAATCGCGAGTGAGTGAGTGCGGTCGCAACGTGCTAAAGGCATCGCCCTTTTCCAAGTTGCACTCCAGTAGGAGAACTACAACAATATTATATTCGAGTTCGCCACATTTCCTGATTGTAAGCAAAGAATCTAAAATACTTTTAATGTCAACAGCAAATCGCAATTAGTATGAGATGGATGCGCCTAGTGTAATGAGTGAGTTCAGTTGCGTTCCAGTATTTATGACGTGACTAAGTACAATATAAAATTTTCCATTTTATTTGTAAATAGAATATCAATTAAGGTTGTAGTATAGTGTGTAGGAATCGTTGTGTTAATTTTATAGAGAGCACATGTTTTCACATCAGTAACCAAGTTTGACTTGACAAGGAAGTTCGAATTAAAATCGGCACTTATAACAATATCTTCATATTTTAATACTTCTATGGTTGATAATATTAAGGCCGTTTTTATAGATCGATATCGTCTGTAAATTCAGATGTATTCCAGAACATTGTGTTAAATTTTCCCATCAGGGTTTGTACAATAACATCTTTTCGACAATGTAAACCTACGAACATGTAATGCTACACCAGCTGTGAATTTCTATCTCATCGGAAATTGAGAAATTGAAATTTTCAAATTTAAAAACACAGTTTAGAACGTCCGCATCAAACCACGCTTCATGCTACATCTACTCTAGATTTTTCTAGAGCGATGTTTTTTTTCTCGTAGAGAAACTTTTTGCATTTATATGACATATATTCAAATCCGATTTCTGTCTACTCTTAGTATACATGATGTCAAATGTGTTATATTTGGAACCATTTACCTTTCCATTCGCTAGGTATGCCATATTTTGGTGATGTGGAGATGATGAATTGGTAGTAATATTCTGTTTTTTGCAATATTGCATTCACGTTGAGGAAGAACCCAATATAAGCAGATGTATATATTTTATATTTTAGTTATTTATGTAATTTTACTTTGTATTAAATAATTGAATAACTTTGAATTAAATTAAATAATAATGAATTTAGTAAACATAAATTAGTATAACCCTAATGTTAAGTAGATCTAAGGTTATTAAATATATATAGAATAAGATTATTGAATACATAGAATAAGGGCATTGAATACATAGAGCTAGATAGATAAATAGTAACAGATTAAGAAATTATTATTGAAATAAGAAGTTAGTTGAATATTACAAACAATCGAGCACAGTTCTCTTTAATCCGACAAAATTTGGTCTTTTAGAATTTTCACAAGTGTCAGTGGTAATTTGCAAAGAACATTATAACTTATATAATTTTAATATACTTGGAAAAGAATAATCATTTTGGTGCCCGAGGAGGGACACGTGAAAATAAGTGAATAATAATAATAAAGTTGATAATTTGTTTCAATTTATATACATATGTATATTAAAAAAGACCAAACTTTGCGCGTTTGATAAGTTGCTTCAAATAAATTGTGCGGGATTTAAAAAAAAAGTTATAGTTATAAGTTATAGCTATTTAATAGGGATGCCAAGCGGGATTGATTTAAAAAAAAACGGAATTTTTCGGGACAATTCGGGATCGAAAAATCCCGAAATATCCCGGGATTCTCTTAATAAACAAAAACTAAAAACAATTGTTTTACTAAAACTATCATTAATTTTTGATCTTTTTCACAATACATATGTTACAAAGTAAAAGACAGAATATAAAAAAGCGTAAATTAACAAAATTAAAAAATTCATCTGTGTCTACATACATACATACACACCAACACATTAGATTATATATTGATTATATTCATTGATTTAAATAATTTTTCAAAAATATCAAAACCTCTTATATTTTTTCGAAGAGCCTTAATTTTGTTGCGAACATATGCTGCCGCTGAAAAGCATCTTTTGCAATCTACATTTGTGGGCAAAATGGTTTCAAGATAGCTATATGCAGGGTAAGTGAATAGTTACCTCTAACACCTCGTGATTCAAACAAATCAGTTTCTTTAGAACGTTGCTTATCTAAATCATCAGCTGTTATAACAGATTTTATTGGACTTCGTGGGCAAGTTGAACTGTTTAACAATAGAAGTTGGGTTGTTGTTCAATTCGATGACGAATGATATATAATATCTACTTAATTATTACACGAAACTATATGAGTATTATTTAAGGTAAAATTAATTTAAAAAACAATACCGTCAAATTGATTTTTTTTCTTACTTTATAAAGTATATATGCAAGAATTTACAATCCCAAACCCGGGACAAGTTATAAAAAATTCCGGGATTCGGGATTTGAAAATCCCGAAAATACTGAAAAATAAAATAATAAAAATAAATATATACAAAAAAACAAAAAATACACATATAAAAAAATGCAAAAC
>QOCX01000891.1:22646-66638 GCA_005959815.1 Sarcophaga bullata
GTACGTATACACTGCAACATAAATATCAAATGGTTCACCACACCGAACATATCAACACACTATACAAACAAAAAACATCACATCGTTGGACGACTTCAAGAATCCTACAATCCAGGAAAAGAATTCTGCACAGATACCCGTTGTCACTGCATCCTGAGGCGGCCGGAGAAAAATAAGGGGAGTACTTCAGACTCTCAAGAGGTAAAAAGTGTAAAATATATTTGCGTTTCTCTTTCCTTAAATTTGTAATTTAATCAAATTTAAGAGGTTTTTTGTAAATTAAACAAAAAATTGCTAATCGCTTTGAAAACTTTCGAAAGCAGAACGCAAGAATTTATTTTACATTTTAAAATTTTGAAACATTATATTTGTTTATAATTTGATATATTTATATTTCGAAAAATATTGTTATTTATAAAATTGACGCGTTCCTATACTGCTCGTATATAATTACGTATTACAGCTACTTACAGTGTGACCGTTCGCACTAGTAACAAAATTAAAATTTCAATAAAAATTTTCGCACTAGTTTCGAAATTCGGTTTATTCTCGATTATTGTTATTTATTATAAAACAGTGTGTTCACGTCGAAATTTAAATTTGTTTTATTACAACCAATCGATTATTAAGCGATCTTTCTAGGTAAATTACGTATTTTATATACCGAAGGCTGTGTGCAAAGCATTTTTCCTTTTCTGAGATCAAGTAAGTTATTCTTGACTCAATTAACGCCACTTATAAATTGGAGTCGGAAATTTCGAATTTCGCGCGTCCGAGGAATATCAATTAAGTTGTATTTACCAATAATTTACTTTGGAAATTTTAACTTTTTGAATAGACAAAAAACATCAATACTAGTATGGGCTCTAAACGCCAAGATTCACCTTCAAGAGCGGAAAGCTTGTAGAAATTACTCGCGAAGAAAGTGAAGGTCATCCGGAACATCGATAGAATTAGACAATCCATTGTAGATAGGACTATTTCATTGAATCCTATGGAGCTCAAATGTTGATTAGATATTTTAAAAACATATTGACCAAGGAATGAAGCTCCAGTCAGAAGTGGATAATACCGATAATGATGATAGAGCCTAGCGTAAAGATCTCTGTGTGACCACGAAGAATTTGTTTATGAGTCTGTTGGTCAAAAATAAGCAATCGAATATGCCTGAAACTTTATTCAGCATACAGGCTCACCACTCAAGACTCACAAATATGACGCTCCCGAAATTCAGTGGAAAATATTCAGATTGCAAGAATTTCATGTGCTTATTTGAGTACCTGGTCGACAATGTTCCGACGTTAACGGATATTGAAAAATTCAACCACTTAATCTCATGCTTGTCCGAATCGGCCTTGGGTACAGTGGAGGCCTTTCAGATCTCCGAAGAGAATTACCTCAAAGCAATAGCAAGTTTGAAAAAAGTTTATGACAACGAATGCTTGATATTTTTCGACAATAATGCAAAACTTTTTGATTTGCCTGAAATTATCAAGCTTCGGCTGTTGCTTTGCAAAGCATGACTGATTCTGTTTGTTATTAATTGGTGATGACAAGAAAATATTTATAATTTTATTACATTTAGTGATGTCGAAAGTGGATCCAATCACCAATTAAAAGTGGGAAGAACAGCTTGATTTCGAGAACCTCTCACTGTGGTCAGCTTATGAAGCCGCCTTGAATAGACGTTGTCAGCATATTTCTGCTGATGAGTCTTCTAGTTCAAGACCGAGGGTTAACAAACCTAAAAATGAACATTTCAATTTTAGAAACAATAAAACATCACTAAATTGTAAGAAACAAATCACAAAACAATCTGTTGATAAATGCCTATTTTGCAAATCGACGCAATATATGATTAGCAATTGCCTTTCTTTTACTGCTGAGCCTATATCCAAACGATTTGATTTCATAAAATCTGTGCCAGCATGTACAAACTGTTTGAAAAAGGAACACACAGTTGCAAGGTGTCCATATTCTAAGTGTCGGATATGTAATGGTTCGCATAACACATTACTCCACCGATATAATACAAATTCTAACAACGCATCAATAAACTACTCTGAACAGCGTTCGACTTCTCACGCTTCTGTGAACTACGGCGTCAGATGAACGCATAATTCTAGCGACGGCAGTGGTAAGGTCTTCCAGTTCTTCAAAAGACTTCGCCTGTTTGGATTGTTACTGGAAGATACAATCAGTCAAAGGGTTCTTATAACTCAAAAGTATTTCACATAAATACTTCAATAGAAGACGAGAGCAATTTTGATTATATCGTCGGAAAATTTTGGGAGTTAGAAGAACCCAACCGAAACAACTGAAATTTATTCTGTGGAGCATAAAAAATGTGAGAACGAATTCAAGACCTCAGTACGACGTCTTGAGTCGGGAAGATTTGAGGTTTGCTTACCGTTTAAGTCTGATCCGAAATTATTACGATCTTCGTTTAAAACTGCCAAATGAATATTTCTCTCTTTGGAATGAAAATTTTCCAAAAATGATACTATGAGGCATATGTATCATGATTTCATGAAGGAATACTTCAACTTGGGACATATGTCTCTTTTGGACAAATTTCCTGACACTCCGCACTACTTCATTCCACATCAATGTATTTTGCGCCCTCAGAGTAAAACTACCAAACTTCGGGTAGTATTTGATGTTTTATGTAGAACTTCTTCGCATGTTTCACTTAATAAACTGTTAACAGTCGAAGAAGAATTGTATTCAACATTAATCCGTTCTCGATTCTACAAAAATGTAATCACTGAAGATATTGAAAAGATGTGTCGTCAGGTCATGATTGGTGACAAGGATAGAAATTTTCAATTGGTCCTTTGGCTAGAGAATCCATCTGATGAGTTGAGGCTTTTTCGGTTGAGTATTGTTACTTATGGTACAGCTTCAGCACCATTTTTAGCCATCAGATGTCTGATTCATTTAAGCGACATATACAAAGAAACTTTGCCTATTGGTGTAAAAGTTGTTCGCAGTGATTTCTACGTGAATGATTCACTTATCTGAACTGAGAGCTATAATTAATTGATTCTGATTCAAAATCAGGTGACTGAGATTTTGACTTCAGCTGGTTTCAATATCACAAAGTGGTTTTCGAACCATTCTGAATTTCGGAATTCTATACATAAGGAGAAACATAGCGATTCAGACTCTGCGAAGGCATACATTGGGTTCCGAAGAATAATTTATTCAAATTTCATTTGGAATATAAGTTTTAGANCTTAAAGGCTACAAAGAGAAACATATTGTCGGTGTCTTCTCGATTATTCGATCCTCTCGGACTGTTATTCCCACTTGTTACGAATTCAAAGATCCCTTCCCTTGGGGTTGAATACTTCATGGCAAAACTTCAAGGCTAATTTAATGGAAGTTGATGCAATTAGTATCCCAAGATTCGTCCATACCACGTCTAAATCGAGAACTCAAATTCATGGATTTTCTGACACTTCAATTCGAGCATATGGGTGTTGCATATACATTCGAAGCTCCGAGACTACTTACGACTAAGTCCAAAGTTCTTCCAATCAAGTCTCTCTAAATCACTTCCTAGACTTGACCTATGTGCCGCACACCTAACCACACCAGCTAAGTTATGGAACAGAATTAAGTGCATGATGAATTTCAAAATAGATGATGTTTATTTTTGGACCGACTCCGAAATAGTACTGCATTAGACAAAAAGGCATCCATCCTCTTTGACGACTTTTGTATCGAATAGAGTCGCTGAGCTTCAGGAGTGAACCCAGCTGACATTATGTCAAGACAATCCGATGTAAAGGATTTGAAAAACTCAATATGGTTTGAGGGACCGTCGTTTCTACTAAACGATAGTTCCAAGTGGTCTGTTAATGAACATTTTGAATTAAGGTTATTAGAAACGAGAAAGGTGAATGTATTTTTTGCAGTAGAGGGGTCATCTAACTGTCTACTGGATACGATATCACGGTACTCTTCATATAAGAAGTTACTGCGAGAAACTTGTTTTGTACTCAGATTCATTAATAATCTGAAGAAGCGAAAGTCTAATCAAAGTATCATACCTACTGCAACGGAAATGAAATGGTTATTTTATTGCCTCGTAGAGGCTATCCAGAAATTTTTCTGAGGAGATTTCTAAATATAGAAATCTCTGATCTTATCGTCGAACATACAAAGACTTACACCTTTCATTCATACATTCACTAAAGAAGAGAAAACATTTTCACTATTAAGGGTAGGTGGGAGATTGCTTAATGCTAATTTGCCATATGATGCAAAATTTCCACTTTTATTACCGAAGCAAAATGACTTTGTCATACTTTATTTGCTTTGCTGGTACAAATGCACTCATAGCTCTCGGTCTTCGTGTGTTTCACTTCTAAGGCAGTGCATTGTATCAGATTTATCCACAGATTCTTTTCTTTTAACTTTTAAAAGGTTCGCTGCCAGAAGAGGTCTTCGCAAAAAGGTGCTATGCGACAACGCAACGAATTTCGTAGGAGTCAGTAACGTCCACAAGCAGCTGCCGCCAGCAGCAGACAGGAGTCAACCCGCCCTAGGATCTTACTCGGCGTCGTCTGAGGTAAAATTTACCTTCATACCACCATCGCTAACACAAGAAGAATTGCAGACGATGTTCGCAGAAACAGAGGCGGTGCTCAACAGTTGGCCCATTGCACCGATGCCTCCAGACCTCAACGGTAGAGAGGCGCTAACTCTAGCTCCTCTGTTGTTAGGTCGGGGTCTGCGTTCGCTGGCTCTCGAATCCGTAAGCGACGGGAAAATCAAAGAACCCAAATTATGGAAGCGTTGGCGACTACTTTGCGGTCTCAAGCAGACGTTCTGGTAGGCTTGGTCACGAGACTACGTCCTGGGTTTGCAAGGCAAGGCCAAGTGGACCAACGAATCACCCAACCTGAAGCTGGATCAGGTCGTATTCGTCCACGAGGACAATTGCTCGCTGCAATATTGGCTGACCGTTAGAATCTTCAAGGTCATAGAAGGAGGTGGCGGAGGTCTCAAAGCGCAACGGCATTTCTAAGCGCCCAATCCACAAACCGGCTCCAATTCCAATTCATTGAAAAAGTCCAGTCTTTCAATGGGGCCAGAATGTTGCACCATAATTTCATCGTATATTTTATTTATTTATGTATTTATACTTTATGTTAAATAATTGAATAATTTTGAATTGAATTAAATAATATGAATTTAGTAAACACAAATTAGTACCACCCTAATGTTAAATAGATCTAAGGTTATTGAATATATAGAATAAGATTATTGAATACATAGAATAAGGTTATTGAATACATAGAATAATATAGGTAGATAGCAACAGATTAAGAAATTAAAAGTCAGTTGAATATTACAAACACTCGAACAAGGTTCTCTATAATGCGACAAAATTTGTTCTTTTAGAATTTTCATATCCTTAAAAAATAACATCCTTAAAAAATATTAAGAATAAACAAATATTTTTCAACTAGATCTACAAAGTTAGGAAAGATGTCAACAGAAACAGTCATTTTCAAAGAGGAGATGAATCTAGTCTGACAAATTTAAATTTCCTAACCAAATTTACCCACTTTGGATTTTATAATCAACATCTTCTACAGTAATAACACTCGCTAAGCGAGAAATAAGTATGTATATTTTTTCTGGGGATATAGCTCGCAATGGATTATGATTATCCACTGTTGCTTCGCCAGAAATCAACTTTGTAAAATTTTGTAATGAATTCATAAAATTTTAAATGTTTGGCTAGAAATGCTAAGTTGTATTTAATTTGATAAAATTCTTGTCTGTAATTTTTAAAAAATTTGTTGTGTGCGTTAATTTTTGGAGATGAGTGGTTGGACCTACTGTTTAAAGTCGACTCCGAACGACAGATTTTTTGAGAAAATTTTCATGACAATTTTATTTACTCTCAGAGTTTTTGACAGAAACATGCTGATAGGAAGTCGCCTAAGAAATTTTTTTTCATTTTGCGTTTAGTTGAAGTCTGACCTGAGGTTTGAACCCAGACCTCATGTCTAACAAGTCAACACACTACCTACTAGACCACGGCGACCACACACACACCATTAGCATCTCTTGCTTGTAATCATACGATCGTTACCGCTATAATTTCGTTACGTTAATATTTCAGTTAGGGTTCAAAGAATCCATATTGCAATTAATGAAGTCATTCATGTGATATAAAGAAGAAAAAAATGTTTGCTGTATGAAATTTAGCAAATACAAATCACAATACAATTGTATCGAATGTAGCGATGATTAAAGAGTTACAAAGTTGTATTTATATTTAGGAAACACTGAACTCGCGGAAATATGAACACTTCAGAAATGTGAACAAATTTTTTACTTTGTCTACTCTAAAACGTGAACAAAAGTTGGAATCTCTAAAATGTTAACTTAAATTTTCAAAGATGTTTTTCTTTACACTCTCCCCCATCGTATTATTTACGATATGGATGATTAAGTTTATAAAATTAGGGAATACCCACATAAAACTCATCACCTCTTCAGATAACATTTTGATTTGTCGTAGTTTAAATGAATGAAATTGTCTATGTATGTATAAGTATATTTAAATCAGGGGTTACCAAAAAATTTTTTGTTGTGTATTATAGAGTAAGTAAGAAAGAGAAAACAAATTGAGAGAATTTATTTATTTACTATCAAAGAAAAATATTAGTAATATACGCTATTTTGATTTCTATTTCACAAAGTTATACATCTTTGACTCAAAAATTAGGGAATGTTTTTGGATATTTAGTAGGAGCTAATTTTGGTTCATAAATTTCCTCACTTACTAATAACAAACCTTTTCATTTTTCCAAAAAAATTGCTTTATGTCTACAAAAAATCTCTTCACTTTCCTTATCATTAAAATGTCTTAAAATGTCCTTTAAGAACATATAAGGCATTGGATTTTAATAAAAGTATTTTAAAAATATGTTACTCTTAAAATATTTTTTGAGTGTAAATCTGAAAAAATGTCATAGCATCCGCCAACATGTGCACTAGCCGCAGTCTGATCGACGACTAAATAAAAGAGCATAAGCAATGTGTGTGAATTCTCTCTGCACAATTGTACTATGAAATGGTAATACTTCATTTAAATAAAAAGTGATATTAAATCGAATTTATCATAATTTGTTTTTTTTTCCGAAAAAAAAGGAAGGTTTTAACGCTAAGAGAAAAGCAGATATTTTATAATGTACAAAGTTGACAAACTTTTCTATTTATTTTCTGTCCTGCTAATTTGAAGATGTTTTTGTTTTTGTTTAAATGAAATTACATTTTTTTAAACATATCTAATTTAGCTTTTAGTAACAAAACCTCAATCGAAAACCTGAATCAATTTTGGTTAAATTCCATGAAAATTAGAAATATGTATAAAAAATATTTGATTATTATCGGTATCAAACAATAAACAAGTTTTGAAATTTTTTAAATGTTTCCGCGTGATCCCTTTAATTAAGATGTCTTTACGTTTGTATTGATTGGTAACAGTTGGAATATTATTAAAAAAAATTTCCCAAATAAAAAAATAAAATAAAATAGATATTTAGCCAAACAGACAGACACTTTTAACAGCGCTTCATAGCAATACGATAAAACATAAGTCGCCAAATATTTGGAAACAAAAAACTAATGAATCCGACACTTGAAATCAAAGAAAAATACGTAGCAAACGAAAACACTTTCACACTTTTCAATGACTTTTGTTGTTGTTGTTGATTTTAAAATTTATTTTCTGAAATATCAGAATAATTGCTGAAGGTTTTATAAAAGTTCCTTTATTATTTATGGTTTTGTGGCAAATAGAGGCAAAATATTCTAATTATTCACTCGATTTTGTGGCCTTTAAAATTATATGTTACATTTTTTCCTGTCTCAATCACGGTTTAATAAATGTTGATAAAAAAATATTATCCTGTTTTCAGATCAATCGGTTAGGGTTAAGACGTGCCTCAAACCCGATCAAATTTCGGGGAAACCATAAAATTTAAGCTTCTAGCCTTACAACTTCAAAAGTATTAATTTTATAAAAAAAAAATTGTAAGAGGGAGATGTTTCCTGTAAAGGTTTAAAATTTTGGGTTCCTCGACATCTTTTTTCTGATTCTCAGCGTTGAGAAAGTAAATCGGCAAGTAATGAATAAATCAATTATAATTTAAGATTTTACAAGCATACCTGTTATTGGAATACTTTTTTATATGTTTATATTTTAAAACAAAAATATGTACAGGTAAAATATATACATGTAGAAAACAATTATAAATTAAAGATTTAATTTGCAGTAATTAAAGTGGTATAATTGTTCACATTTAAAGAAACCAGAAAACATTTGTCTACAATCTTGTACAAATTGTAGAATAAACTGCTTCTGCTGATCATCTTTCGTTAGAATTAATTTATAATCGTCTATCATCTTAACATCTCTTTTTACTGCGACATTGGCCACGTTTAGTAGGCAAACGATATTATTTGCCTTAATGCATTTGTTTCATTACAACCTGCAGGATTCTTTTTCAATCATTTTTTCTTTAGTGGAATATGATATTCTAGAATCAATAAAAGCAAGAGCTGCATTTTCGAAATTAAGGTACCATAACTGATTTTGTAATTTTTGAAGTGCAACCGGTCAATATTTCCATAATTGTCTATTTGTTGTTGTAAAGTGAAATCGTTTAAAATGAATTCTAACAAATCACTGTACTCATCTCTGGTTAGTATTGTTTCGAGCATAAAGTGAGCAAAATTTATAACAGATTGATTGATTCCTTAATGTAGAATTTTGTTTTTCGTCATATATTTTAAATCGAACTTTGTTTAAATTTAAAATTGGTTTAAAAAATCAAATCTATCGAAAAGGACGACCTTGGGACTACCGTTTTTGTTCATTTTTACCCCAAATACGCTTCTCAAAATTATTTCGTGAATATGGTGTCTACACGGCAGCAATAAAACCGTTTTCCATTATAGCTCACGATCCATTTATACGACTAGTGTTCACTGCTTTGTATCAAAACTCAAAGCATTTATATTGTCTTAAAGGCCCCATTCCTCAATAGCATTACAAACAGCTGGTGTCTGTTCTCTTTCAGTTTCACTTTCCAAAGTAGCACCTTGCAGCAATTTCTTAGTGTATCCGCTAGATATAATAATTGACAACCTAGATTGCCTTCCCAATGCAAGCACATAAAATTAAAAGTACTAATGTCGAAGTATTTTTCAACCACAACTTATGATTCTGTCGCTTTTTGCTCGAGCTGTTCGAATAGAATTTTCATCTATTATATAATTCTGAGCGTCAAGTTCTAATGCCTCAACAACTGCAATCATAACCAAATTTTTTCGTAAATATTCTAAAAAGGGGTGTAGAATTGAAGAATTTTCTTTTAATATCAACTAACAAAAATGTGTAATTTAAAACTTTAGTAAATTATTCACATTGAAAAAATTTTGTAATATTGAAGAATTAGTGGAATTTAAATATTACGAAATTAATCAAATTTAATAAAGAAAATAATTTAACAATTATTATGTAAATTAAAGACTTTATCTCATTATTAAAGAATTTCTTATTTACTATTACTTTTTATTCATATTGAACAATTTTCTGTTTATTACATAAATATAATGAATATACAGAATACACAAAAGTTGGTTTTAACGTTAAAACCAAAAATAAAACCTGGTTTTACCATGCAAAATTATTGTGTTAAAACCATCTTAAAACCTTTTTTGAACTGGTTTTAAGTAGGTTTTATGAAATACAATCTTGTTTTCGATGTACTAAATCAGAGCTCCCAACATGTTGAAATGTTGAAAACAGCTGTAAAAAAAGCCAGTATATAAAACTACTTGATTTTCAAGTACTTCTTCACTTTTTATAAATATATTTACTATTTTAAAGTATTCTTTCACAATATTTAGAATAATTTTTAATTTATTTTTCATTTCTTTTCTTTTATTTTATATTTCTTTGTTAAACAGTCATAAATATCATGAATGTTAAACCAGATTTAAGAAAACTTGCAATATGAACGCAAAATCAGCTGTTTATGGTTTTAATGCCAAAATCAGGTTTTAACTTTTGGTATGAAAACACTATAAAATGTAATTTAATACTATCTTCCAACACTGAGCAGAAAACAAAACGCTTCATTTGCATGAATTTCATATCGATCTGATAAAATCAATCAAACATACATACATTTATTAAAAACACAATTACAAAAATTGCAGAACATCATTCTAAATACTAGATAATTTCTTATCAGAATGTATATAAAAATAAAAAGGTTTTTATAATTATTTTGAAAAAACACGAACATACACATTTGCTTATTCTGATAGCCGGTAGTTTTTAGTTGCCGCTCAATGCTTTCCTCAGTATTTTCTTCCGGAGGGTCTAACTAAACATAACAAATTATATAAAGCGAATTAAATTCTAATAAGTTAAATAGACCTTACCTACTCACCTACCGAAGTTTTTGATAAGGAAACCGTCTGTTGGACAACGCTATTTTTTAGCATTCTAACTATATTAAAATATTTGTCGTACTGCTTGGGCCTTAAGACTTCTTTCCGGGTTGTTTTTGCTATATAACACTTATTTTTTAAATAAAGAAAAAAACTGATTTTTATTATTTGTTTAATTATATAACACTCACAAATTTTTTGTTTACGATGTTGTACTTAGGTTTGTTGCAGACATGAAACCAACGACTTTTTTTAGTTTACATGTTTAGTTTACATGTCTTTAGTAATTTTAATTAATTTTTAGTCAGTTTTAGTATAATAAAGAAGTTAATCTGACGAAATTTTCGTAACCTATATAATCCTATAGTAACATTAATGAATTTTTCCTTCTTTAACTTTAATTTTTCTTTATTAATTATTTAATTTACAAACAATTACTTATTGACTAAAAAATAACAAATTTTTTGTTGTTTTATTATAGTAGTTTAACTGTAATTTTAAGCGTCACCATTTTACTCAATTTTACAAAAATTTTAGTTATATTAAAACAATTTTTATTGCTTTTAACTCTATTTTTTTAATTAACTTAAATAAATTTTATCACTAAACTTATTTCGTTAATTTGAAGTAAAATCTTTGTTTTTAATAAAATTTATGTAGATTTGAAAACTTGTATAGACTTCAATAAAAAAATCATAGATTTGAATTTTTTTTTCGTTGAAAGTTTACTAAATTTTTTAGTTTCAGTGTAAAGCAAATTTTGGAGTAACGATTTCACATACTATAGAAAATTTTGTAAGTTTTTATGGTTGATGACATAAATGCCCCATAGCGTTTCAATGAGCAACTTCAAACATATTTTCTAAATTTTCGACACATTCTTTCCATATTATACTTTTCTGTTGTAAGAACATTAAAACCTTTTTTGTTTTTTAAACAAAATTTTTAATTTAATAAAATAAATGGAAAAACTTAAATTTTTATAACTTAACTTTTGGTTAAAATTTATGAAATTGCTAAAATATATAGGGGTACTAAAACTTTTGCTGTCTGTAAAAGCTTTCAACCTATTTTAGTACTTTCAGTATAAGCAACAATTTTAAATGACAAATAACAAAATAATTCTTACACAAAAAGTAAACAATACTATAAACTATAAAACTATAAATTCCATAGAATTTGAATAACGATAAATTTGTTGAACTAAGTGTTTACATTTTTGTGCAATTGTCAAGACCTTTAAAATAACAGTAAATTAAATCATGGGAGATTTTTTAAACATTACATTTTTTTTTGTTAAATATAAGATTAAGAACAAAGTTGCGAAGGAAAAAATGTTTAAAGCTTTACAGGAAACATCTTTATAATATTTTTTTAATAAAATTAATGTTTTTGAAGTTATAGAAGAAACTATATATATTTCGAAAATTTGACTGGATAATTTTTTTATTAATATTTACCAAAAGAGGGGTGGTGGGGGGTAGGATTGTGTGGGTGTAAAATAAATCAAGTATGTAAGAATCCCATATATTAAAGGGTCACCCTAATATATACGAGGTGTGATCACAAAATAACCGTTATTTGCAATTTTTTCAAAAAGAATTTATTTATTTATCAATAGCTATCTTGTCCCCTTCAAAGTAACCCCCCTCAGATATAATACACTTATCCCAGCGTTTTTCCAATCCTCGAAACACTTCTGAAACGCGTTTTTTGGTATCGCCAACAGCTCTTGTTTCGATTTTTCTTTTATCTCCTAAATCGTAGCAAACGGTTTTCCATTCATAGGTGTCTTCAGTTTTGGGAAGAGGAAAAAGTCAGCGGGGCCAAGTCTAGTGAATACGGTGGTTGACGCATGGTTTTGTTTTCGGCCAAAAACTCACTAATCGATCTATGAGCTTGTGCGTTATCATGGTGCAGAATCCATAATTGGTTTTTCCACAATTCTGTGCATTTTTGACAAATTGCTTCGCGCAATCGGCGCATAACTTCAAGGTAGTATTCCTTATTGACCGTACGACCTTGTGGCAAGAATTCATGATGCACCACGCCATTGCAATCGAAGAAAGCAGTGAGCAAAACCTTCACATTTGACCGAACTTGACGTGCTTTTTTCGGTATTGGCTCTTCTGAACGCTTCCATTGGGATAATTGGGCTTTGGTTTCAATGTCATAAACATACACCCATGATTCGTCACCAGTTATGACCTTTTTGAGCAAATCTGGATTGTCGTTGACATTCAACATCTAATGATGTCCATGCGACGTTGTTTTTGCTCACAATTTAGCAATTTTGGAACAATCTTCGCTGTCGCACGTTTCATGCCTAAAACATCCGTAAAAGTTGCTTGCCATGAGTCTAACGCTATGCCAACATCATCAGCAACCACTCTAATAGTGATGCAACGATTATCCAAAATCATTTTCTTCACTGCTTCAATGTTTTCATCGGTTGTTGACGGGCTCGGGCGACCAGGACGAGCACCGTCATTGACATCGGTTATACCACAATTGAACTTGTGTCCTGCTCATAGTAGACTCGCCAAACGCCACATTCAACATTTCAAATGTCCTTGCATATTTAACTTCATTTTTTACAAAAACTTAATACAGTTTCTTTGATCCATTTTTTCGAATGCTTTTATTGTCAACATATACATACAACAACAAATACATACAACATAACAGAAAAAATGCGAAAATAGAACATACGTTACTCACGAAATTTGGAAATAACGGTTATTTTTGATCACAGAGTTCATAATTAGAGCAACAACAGCAAAAAGATATTTTTGAACATTGGATTCGTTTGAAAATAGCATTAATTTGAATTTATAATATAAACTCTAATTGTATAATATTACGTTAGCTCACGTGATTAAAAAGCTTGTTTTTAACAATTTAGCATTTTATATTACTGTGGCGTAATATCCGTCAACATCATGATTTTCGCCTTTTTCCGTTTTAATGCGCACATCAACAACATACCAGGAGATTTGCTAGACATCCATTGTTGTACGGCAGTCAATTGTAAACAATTCATTTTGTTCACTTCGCATTCATAACAGGGAATAAAGTACTAGATGGTATGAATGAATGAACGAAAATTATTGGAACATGCGACGAGCGGAAGTTGAAATAGTAGGTATTCTTATAACTGCATATAACTGTTGTTTTCTGTTTATCAAATTGTTGTTAAATTTACACATATTGTGTCAATTTGTTTATTGTAAAATGTATTCCATCCCTTTGTTATCCATTTTGTAAAGGTAACGAATCACCTTCTGCAATTTGATGATTTAAATTTTATCATACCAATGATACGCTTTAATGTCCACAGCTCACTTTGTTGAGTGTATATCTTCCAATGTATAAAAAATGACCGAGTGTATAAAGTAAATCGAATTTTCTTCTATTGTCAATTATTATAATATTGGTATTTGCAATTGAATCAAGTTTAAAACATGGCTGGCATTTCATTCGTTTTCAGTGATATTCAGAACAATAAATAACCTCAGATCTTGTAATTAGGGCAGGTTCAGCATATTAATTAATCATGTCATGAAAATATTCTCAAAAATAATCTACGGCAGCAGGCACGATAAATAAGAATCACATATGGTATTCGAAAGAGCAACTCGTATATTTTCTATGCGAACATTCAAACAAATCTGCATGAAAAACTCTTAAAGATACATTTCTTTTTTCTAAGATTACTAGATTACTAGTTTGCCACGTGCAACGTATGCATTGTACACGATCCCTAATCAATATGTACGTAAATTAAAAAGACGTAATAACAAAATTGGCAACCGATACAAATCGGTGTAAAATTATTTACTGTTTCGTTATCTGTTACGATAAAAGTATTTATATCGTATATCGGTATATATATATATGTATGACGGCGTTGTGTAGTAGTCAAAGAGCTTATCTATAAGCCGAAAAGCCCAGGTTCGAATCCCAACGGAGAAAAAAAATGGTTCCATTCGTCATGGTCTTCTAATTATGAAAAAAGTGGCTTCAAAAGCCGTATGCTCCCAAGAGTTGTAATGGCAAAAAAAGTTATCGGTATACCCGGCACTAAAACATTAAAACCGGCATTTCCATTAAGTAAATCAAATAAGAAACTGAAAAATTCATGTTCATCTATATTTTGTCATTCATTTATTTCAACAAAAGAATAACTAGTTACCTGCCTGCCAATAATTTGTACATACACCAAGCAGGCGAAGATTAGTTTTACAATATGCATATCAAAAACTACTTAACAGATTTGAATCAAGTAAATTTATTTGTTAGTCGCCATAGTCTAGTAGGTAAATTTTTGTTTGCTTATTAAAGTAAGATGTTTCGAACAAAACGAAAATTTAAGAATTATAATAATAAAATAATAATAATAAATAAAAGTCTCAGCAAATTTCTGGCAAAAACTCTGGAGGCAATTTATAGGTCTCACCACTTATATGAATAAAATTAACACACACACAACATAAGTGGTGCGTGAGAAGCTAGGTCGTCATAATCCTGACTGAAGTGTTGTTTTAAAATGTCAATTTGTGCTTATGATAAGATACAGTTTATTTAAAAAGTTTAATTTATTTTTTATATAAAAAACTCAAACAGCATAGCGTATTGAATGCTACCTGAAAAAATTATTCCTATTATTTCTTATTTTTAATAACAGGTTTCATGTCCTCTAGCAGCGAAAGATCTTCTAAGCGATTTTGCAAAGAATAGGCCAGATTTTGTGTGATTTCTGTCTTAATATTCCAGAATTCTGCAACTATGATATCTTTGGGGATTCACTTTTTAGTTATTGTGTTTAAATCTGTGGTCGGGATTCCTTAGTGTTAAATACAAATGCTTCTTTCATTATCTTGGGTGAATGATTCGAATCATTATCGTGAAGCAGTTGAAAATTGTATCGTATGACCAAACTTATATCGCTCATTTAAAAATTTTCTTTTAAAATATTTAAATAAAAATTTGTCCGTTATTATCTCCACAAACATAAGATTCGGGCACTAATAATGGGCATTGCCCCTCACACCACTACAAAACCAATTTCCTATTCCTCAGTTGCTTTTAAGTTCTTTAACTACAACACAGTATATTAAATGTACTTTTGTCTGTAAATAAAAAATCACAAGTCATTTGACTTATTACTATATTTTATAGCATAATTTAAACGTAGTTTGGATTAGTCTACGGAATATTTCTCAAATCTGTTTTTCAGAGTTGACTTTAAGCTCTAGGTCGCGCCACTCTTGGATAAAATGAACATAGTCAACATAAGTGGTGTGAGAAACTGCGTTGTTATTCTGACTAAAGGGTTGTAATAATAGCTGCCGGATAAATAAAGCATCAAATCGTCAAATATTAGAAAAAAATCGTCAAAATCGTCAAAGAAGTTTATTGAAAACGTAAATAAAATTCGTCAGTAAAATTAAGTAAATAAATTGAAAGGTTTAAATATACATATGTATTCGAATTCAACAGTTTAATCCAATCAGGTAAAATATTAAAGACGAAGCAATTACAATTGCCACGTTTTAAATAATATTTTCATACAATATTGCTTCTCAGGAGTTTAGGTTACGTTTTAAGGAATTCAGTTTCAAGGAATTTTATTTTAAATTAATCGCTCTAAATTAGCTGAAGATAATAACATTTCTTAATAAATTTAGTCAAGTCTAGAAGAGCACCTCCGTTTGTGATTTATTGGCCAGTGATCGCATACTGCATTACAGACACAATTCGTTCGTATTGTGAAACTCCCTTCCTGCAGAAGTGTTTCCTGTCACTTATGATATAAAGGATTTCAAATTTAGACTCCACAAACACTACTTCCTCTTTCCTCCTTCCCATAACATATTTTCTTAGTTCCAACAGAATCCGCACTGCCATTAGTAGGGAATTTATTGGTAGTAGTACAACAAAAAAAAAAAAAAAAAAGGCGTTTGCCTTTGGTCTTCCCACAGTAATATTGGAAGCTATATTCGAATCATTAAAAATGGTCTTCAACAGCAAATGGTAAGTTATGCTCAACTATGAAAAGTGAAAATCTTATTTCAAAATTCTTGGAATTGCTATTATTTGCTGGGTAATTTTAAGATATTTGCCGAACTTACCATTTTTCTTTAAATATCTGATCAATTTATTTTTAAGTTCTTTACTAATTGGCTCTTATATTAAGGTTATTTAGCATTTTATGTAGTATCATCACAGGTGTACGTAAAGAATTTAAAAATATAATACTTTGCTCCCTGTTATTACTAACCTAAATTTGCAAAAGTAACGATTGCAAAGTAAATAAATTGACTTTTAATGTTCAAAAGTAAAGGAAATTATGTAAATTTTTAATATCTAAAAATCGTCAAAATAAGGGTATAAATCAAAATGGAATTTTTGAACCATAAAATCGCTAAAATAACAATAAATCGTCAAATCTGGCAGCTATGGTTGTAATGACCAAAAAGGAAGGTATTATTATATTATATTATATTATATATATTATATTATATTATATTATATTATATTATATTATATATATATTATTGTTCTATATAAAAGAATTCTTACTTAAATTTAGTAAAATTTAATTTAATAGAATGTTTTCCATAAATTCAAATACTATTTTTCTCTTATACAGTATTCATTTTTATTTACTTAAGCTATCAAGAATCATCAAGTGGTCTAGTGGTAGTGGTTGGCTTATTAGACGAAAGGCCAGGGTTCGAATCCCCGGTCAGACATCATAAACGAAATATAAAAAATTATTTCTTCGGCGGCTTCCTCTCAGCAGATTTCTAGCAAAAACTCTGAGAGTAAATAAAATTGCCATGAAAAGTTTCTCAAAAAACTGTCGTTCGGAGTCGACTTTAAACTGTAGGTCCCGCCACTCATGTATAAAATTAACACACACAACGTAAGTGGTGTGAGAAGCTAGGCCGTAATCCTGTCTGAAGGGTTGTAATGGCCAAATATGTATGCATGTATGTATGTATCAAGAATCATCTTTTATGTTCGCATTTCGGGGGCACGAACGCGTATTCTTATGTTTTCTTTCTATCACTTATAAATTGATGATCATCTTGCTTTAATATTTCCAGCAATTTTCCACAGGCTTTTGCCATCATTATGCGCTTTAACAACCAACTCTTCGATGTTAATAAGAATTTGTTTGTAATTTTTGTTATTTGCACTCACTTTTATGGCAATTTTTATGTTCCATCGAGCCAAATAACTATTATTAGTACCGACTTCTTACATTTTGCGAAAACAACACAAATTCCAAAAATAAAAAATCGTTACGTTAGACAGGAGTGCGTTTGACTCTTTGAGCATATTGTTTGAGTTTTTTGGATTTAAATGGTGGTTTGAATCGAGGTTATATTTTTTAAAATACATACCAGCACTGAACAATTGTTTGAGACAGTTTATCAAATGCTAATTTGCTTTGTGACACGATCTACAACAAATACATTCAATTCATCTTCTTTGAAAATCATACATTCTGCTACACTCCGTTGTGTAAATTACACAAAAAATTTCTTGGTATATTTTTTGCAAATTTATTTACTTATGATGTTTATTTAATTTTATTCCAAATTGTTACGAAATCTGATTGAAATATGTAATAATTTTAATCTCTAAGTAAGAAGCCCTCAATGAACATTCCAGAAACTAACTAAAACATATGTGGAGTATTTTGGGATGCAGTAGCCAATTTTTTACTGGATACACTGAAAATATTTCAGACATCATCTATCTTTCGGCGCCACTACAACAGTTACTCATTACAAACGATTGGTTTTAGGGTTTCTAAAAACTTGGTCAAAAAGAAACAAAGAAGTTTGAAAAAAATTTAAAAAGAAAAAACAATACACGCCTAAGAAGTTTTTTACTAAGAAAAAATATTTATCTACCTTTCATAAACATTGAATCATTGATTGCTAATATATATAATATATCGGCACGTGAATTTTACACATAACCTCTTTTGGAAATCTGTTCAGCTTCCTAAAAGTTCACACGAAATCGCATACTAATCCAATCGATTGCTTTTGTTTAAAATATTTTATAGTTTTCAGAAAAGAAATATGTACTAGACCACTAACTAATTTAAAATATTTTTTATTTTTGCAATAAATTTTAGTCTCAAAGTTAAGCGACTTAAATTTTGCATTCTTTTGAGGAATAGTATTCCTGAGAATTTAATGAATGCTAACCCAAGGAGTTTGCTCATTGACAAATTTCGTGCTAAAGGTTAAGGTACTATTAACAATTTTAGGAAAAAGATTAACACATTTTGATAAGTAGCCCTTCTTTTCTCATTATTCGAGATTAACAGGGATTTGCATTCAAAGCAGATTTGTACAAGTTAAATAAACACTCAAAGTCCCTAAGTAAATAATTTGGTTTTGTAGATATATTTTTTTTTTCAAATTATTGATTGAAATGATGATTGAAGTCAAAATTGTTTTAAGACTGGATTTTTTTTATACAGAGAGTTTTAAAGTAAAACGTTTACCAGGAAACGGATACCATATTTGTAATCCTTACAAAACATTCTGTCCTTTCACCTTAAGACGGAAAATAGTCGATTTGCTCAATTAGCGAACGGACTAACACCTGCATATACTGTGCACTTCATTTATTTATTTTTTCATTAATAGGTCTTTGAGATGTCAAGTTCTTCAACGGCTTTTTGAAAAGTAAAAACCTTAATTTTTTAATCAATGTTTTGTTGACAACTGTACCAATTGCAATTCGTTAACTAAGTTTATATTTCGAACCTGTTTTCAATTGGGTATATCTTAGTGTATTCTTCATTTTTTAAATATAAACACGAATAAATATTTTATACAATATATTCACATATAAACATATGAATATATTTTTTGCTTTATTTTAAAGAAGTAATTGTTACTTTTTCTTAATGTTTATTTATTTCTCATTGTTAAGTAAACATCTGCTAATAACAAAACAGTTGTATGTCATTTTACTCAAAATGCAGGTTGGATCGTTTGATAACTCATATTTTTTTCGTTGTTGTTGAATCTTGCTATTGTAGTTCTGCACACACTAATGTACCACAAAACATACACCTATATACATATGTATGTATCTATATGAATGACAAACAGATTTTGATCTAAAGATTAAAGTAAGAAAGCAAACCCTTACTTGACACCTTTAAATCATTTACGATTTTTTAAAACGATAGGCCCAAAAATACAAAAGAAACAAAAATCGAGTATGTACATATGTATATAAAAACAATTATAATAAAATATAGTAAATATAAACCTACCGAAAATACTCGATAACGCTCGCACCTATATTTGTTTGAATTAAGGGTAGAACCACAAAAGAAATCCATAGCCATAGCGGTAAATGTAGAAGAGCAAGTACAATTAAAATCCATTATTCAATATTCAGATATTTTCCTTTTTGCTACGTAAACTGTACTTTGTTATTTTTTTTTTAATTTATTAACTATATAATTAATCAATATATGCTACATGTGTTAGGATTCCACGAAACCACTTGCGAAAAATAGTACACCCACATTTTCAAAAATATTTAGAAAAGTATTACAAATCACATTAAAAGCGATATGGGTATTTCTTTGATATTGAACGGGACAGTCTTACACGTTTGAAGTAAAAAAACAATGAAAATTACACAAATTTTGATTTTGACAATTGATTAGATTTACGATTGATTTTGAGGCAAGTTTTCGTTTACAAAACAATGTCATTCGCATGAGAAAATGAACGAAAGAACAACTCAAACGCCGATTTCAGCGAAACCTAATAAAATATTTTAATGTGACTACTTTAAAATGTTGTGCATTGATATCCCTACATACATACATAAATGATTGGTTATTACAACCCTTTAGTCAGTATTACGACTTAACTTCTCATACCACTTATGTTGTGTGTTTATTTTATACAGTCGACAGTTTAAAGTCGACTTCGAACGACAGATATGTGAGAAATTTTTCATGGCAATTCTTGTCAGAAATTTGCTGAGAGGAAGTCACCGAAGAAATATTTTTTCGTTTTGATGTCTGACCTGATGTTTCAACAGTGGCGTTACATCTAATAAGCCAACACACTATCTACTAGACTACGGCGACTCGCTCCTTTTATATGATCTCATTCGAATTTTCTCTCTGAGCAGCAAAATTCAGCGTCCAATGTGATTCTTTAACAACTTTTATCAATCTAAAACTTACTAAATCCAAATGAGAAAATTTATGAATTCATGACTTTGCATCCGAATATCTCGAAATGGATAATGAATAAAAGAAAATTTTTTTAAAATTATTTAAATTTGATAACTTCCCTGTGCATTTAGAACAAAACAAAGTATTTTCAAAATTTCGTTAATTTCTTTAAATGGATATTAACAACCCGATTAACGGATTTCGGCCTGCCGCAACACTTTCTTCCAGGCGCAACACATTCTTCTTGCACGCCTACGCATGTTGGTCACACCAATCGATGACAGGGCTTCCTCGATTTAGTCTTTCCAACGCAAGCAAGGTCATTCTCTTCGCCGACTTCCGCAGATTCCCGCATCAAACACCCGTCTCGCCTCAGCATCCTCCTTTATTCGAACAACATGGCTGAGCCAGCGCAGCCGCTGGATGTTAATACGCTGCACAACGTCTATGTCGTTGAAGAGCTCATACTGCTCACAATTGGGTCGGATGCGAAAATCATCGCCAACTCGAAAATCTTTCGTACGACTTTTCTCTCGAATACTTGCAAGACTTCTGCATCACTACTTAATAATCACTACTTCACCTTTTTAAGAGCAGCAGCGTTGCCATTTTGGTTATTTTTAACCAAATTTGGTTATTTTTTTCTGATCAATCATTTTGGTTATTTTTTTAATATCGTTAATACAGCAATCAATTCCTTAATTTTATTTGAAAATTTGCATTACTAGCTTTGCAATCGTTAGCAAAGCGTTTTATTTCTTTAAGCGTTTTTATTACGTTTTTTTTATTTACGTTTGAAGTCGCCGTAGTCTAGTAGGTAGCGTGTTGGCTTATTAGACGAAAGGCCAGGGTTCGAATCCCCGGTCAGACATCAAAGACGAAATATGAAAAAAATATTTCTTCGGCGACTTCCTCTCAGCAGATTTCTGGCAAAAACACTGAGAGTAAATAAAATTGCCATGAAAAGTTTCTCAAAAAAATCTGTCGTTCGGAGTCGACTTTAAACTGTAGGTCCCGCCACTCATGTATAAAATTAGCACACACAACATGAGTGGTGTGAGAAGCTAGGCCGTAATCCTGACTGAAGGGTTGTAATGGCCAATTATGTATGTATGTACGTATTACGTTTTCTTATATGTTTTTTTTTAATTTTGTTGTATTACTATATAAATAATCGCATATAAGTTTTGTTTTTTGTTTATTTTATATATTAATTTGATAATTATCATAAACACAAGCACTGAAGTACACTAATTTTTATATCAAAACTTAAAACATTTATATATAAACATACTTTATGTATTTTTATTTATATTAAAATATTGAATATCTTAGAGAACTACAATTTTTATTTTGTTGCCTTAAACTGAGATGTATAATTATTTTTATAAACAAATTTTAATACAAATAAATAAAAACCTTAATTTATTATTTGTGGTTAAACTTTTTGAGATTTTTGTATTAAACCTTAAATTTGTTAAAAACAACTAAATTTATATAAAAAAAATTTGTTGGTTATTTTTTTCCTTATTTGGCTATTTTTCATTTTAATTTTGATTATATTTTTTTTGGTCGTAGCAACGCTGCTTACCAGTTAGTTTAATCATTAACTTGAGTACTTTAAACTAAAACTTTTAAGCCAAACCACCATCTGAAAAATGTCCATCACACCTGAAATTGAATTTTTTAAACTTATTGTATTTATACTATATGTATTTAGTTTTATACTTATTGTATTTAGCCTTAGATCATTTTATAATAAAAATTAATAAGTATCAAACCAAGTTGTTTACTTCAAACTTTTGTTCTAAAGTCACTGTAAAATGAATTACTGTTATAACAACGGGATTTCATAAACACTATGATTAAGCAGTAGAAAACATTCGGATGAATCCTGCTCATAAAGTTCATCGATTTAGAACGGGGACAACGATATCTTGTAGAACTCTATCTCATAGTGGTCTTGTAATCATGTATACGATTTTGTTTTGATGTCTTTAAACTATTTTGGGTGCGTGAAACAATTACAGTTATCCATAACTGAATAATATAATATCATATTGTTTTTAGAAGTAAATCCTACAGTACAGAAAGTATTTACAGTCTAATTTTAGATATAAGTTTCTATTTATTAGAAAATACATCTCGAAAAGTCTCAATTTAATATTACTAATTTTACTTCTATGTGACATTTTCAAATCACTCGTTTATCAAGGCGAATCCCAGGATATTTAATGCGCCTCTGTTGAGGCACTACTCGATTACTTATTCGAACGCAATGACATGTTGCCCTTCGTAACGTGATAGTCACATCAATAGAATATATTTATATTCTCTAAAAATATTTTTATTCTCTAAAAATTTACACATTTCTCTAGCCGGAAAATGTGTTCCTGCAAGAACCGGTACATTTCATGCGAGCTAAACAGAGCAGTGTCCGAAAGTAAAAATGTGAAGTATATATATACTACCCTGTGGGATACCAACTGATATGAATTGGAAAGCGCTCACATATTCACGTTTCTTAATTACAAATTTTTGGGCTCTAATGTAGTTTACCAAAAAATATTGAAAAATAGTGCTTTATGTCAAACTCCGAAGAATAAGAGACGTATATAAAAAAGGCAGAACAGTTTTCTTGTTTTTCGCATTTACTTCTTATGCTTTTCACTAATTATTTTATATCTTCGATAGAGCTGTGTGTTCTTTTGAAGTTTAATTTATGATTCAGTAAACAACAACTCGCATTTACCTAATTGTTGACATTAGTTTAGACGTCAAATGGTTGAGGCTAAAATGGAAACAGTATTGAGAAATAAGAGACGAATTGTTGTCATTTTGTTACTGGTTTTATAAACTCCACCAGTTTTCTTTGGCTTGAGTCGTATATTGGTATTCTCACAAAATCCAAATCTTGGTAGAGGTCAATAAACAACTTTTTTTTTCAGGATTAAAAAAATAGAAAAAGGATCTCGAAAAGTTTTTTAGTTTTATTGGTTATTGGTTTAATAGTTTTGTTGTTTTTTTGTAAAAGAAATATCAATTCAGAGTCTGACTCTTGATGAGTTCGGACGTATAATTTGCGCGAGTAGCGATATTAAGAGAAATTAAAAAATATATTAGTGTGTCACAAAGAATCGATTTTTAAAATAAAAAACTAAAAAGAAATAGATAATTTGAAACAGTAAATAAATACTTTAGTTAACGGAACTGTGTTATAATAAAACATCCTTGTATATGATTTTAAATAAATCTCCCAGTAACGAAGTTGGCACCAGCAGTCGTAATGCGTACATCGTTTAAACCGCACCAAGTGTGAGTACTGAAAACATTATGGACCCCAATTATAATAAACATTATTCAACTGTAAACATTATTCAAGTGTATCTAAAACAGGGGTTACCAAAAATATTTTGGTCGTGTATTAATGAATAAGAGAGAGAAAAATTAAATTAAAAATAAATTGAAAGAATTTATTTATTTACTGTTAAAGAAAAGTGTTAGTAATATACGCTATTTTGATTTTCATTTCGTCAACATGCATAAAGCTATACATCTTTGACTCAAAAATTAGGGAAGTTTTTTGGGTATTTGGTGGGAGCTTCTTTTGGTTCTTAAATTTCCTCACCTACTAATTACAAACCTTTTAATTTTTCCAAAAAAAATTGCTTTATGTCTACAAAAAGCTGTTCTCTTTCCTTATCATTTAAATGTCATTTAAGAACATATAAGACATTGGATTTTATTAAAAGCATTTTTAACATATTTAAATATTTTTTGAGTGTAAACCTGAAAAAAAATATCATAGCATCCGCCAACATATGCACTCGTCGCAGTCTGATCGACGACTCAATAAAAGAGGATAAGCAACTTGTGTGAATTCTCTCTGCGCAATTGTGCTATGAAATGGTAATCCCTGATCTAAACCCGTTTTTATTGGTAGTAGGAAAAACACAAACCCTTCCTCAATGAGTGCGACTATAAATACCAAAGGCATAACAAATCCAAAGCCAGTGGCTGTAGTGTTAAAAACGGACGGATAGGTATGTTACTGTGTTAATCCGGGGACAAATCCCAAAAATCTTCGAACAGCTCCTTCGTAAGACCGCTTCTAAAATTCCTAAAATGAAGATGCTAGTCAAAAAGACAAGTATGATGAACACTGCTTAGCTATTAACTCGAGCAAACCTCTACCAATTTATATATGGGGGAAAAACTCAAATGCTCTAATTCAAAAATTAATTGCTACAACTGCAGAAAACTCGTTTTATGTACGTTACTGTAATAAAACGACGCAAAAGTTCAAGTGAACAATGAAAAAGAATTCCGGATTATTATTTACGAGTTCGGAAAAAAACAAAAATAATTTCTTTAAAGACCTTTTGTATTTAAACCACCTTTACGAAGTTTTTCCGGTGGTTAGGCGAGAAAAAGAAAGAAAGTTGACTTATTTATTGATGTATCTACACTACACTACACGTGTTTCGAAAAATTCAGAATACTATTGCCGGTGGCAATGCAAAAAATATCTCCTACAATTGATACAATCAGTAACAGGGACGCCCTGTATAATTATTCGGATCCTCCTTTTCATTTTTAACACTATGTTATTACACGGAAGAATGCACTTGTTAAACTGATACAATAACCTGGCAAAGATCATTACAAAGCAGAATCGTACACATCTTAAAGTTTATTATCAGTGTAAAGATTATCAGGGTCGAAACCTTTTGAGAAGTTGCTTATGTCTTCTTAACACTAATACTAAATACAAAAAGATGTATTCCGGACCACCAATTTGACTTCAATATTTGAAAATGTCTAATACATGAAAGTGACTTTTTGAGTGCTCCTTATCTAATTGCTGAAGACAGGTCACTGAACCCGTCATACTCACAGTTCTATCTATGCTGATGATACTGCTTTCATTAGCACACATAAAAATTCTTACGAAGGAAAGGGAATCCTAAAGTTTTAATAGCATGCAGCAATTAAAAACAAAAATTTCAAAAAAATTAAAAAATAAAATAAAAATTCGAACCCAAAACAATGCAACTTCGAAAAAATGGAAAATGAAACGACGCAACTTCGAAAAAATGAAAAACGAAACAACGCAAAGTGAGGTATGGATGTAATTACTACTATAATCGAATTGATTCCTAGTGTTAACCAGGTATTATTTGTTTTTAATATTTAAGAATTGAATACAATTTAATTGAATGAATAATTTGATTCTGGTGTCGTATCTAGACTTTAAATTGTTGAATTTAGTTTTTCTTATACCAAGAATGTTGTTTGAGTATTATTTAAGTTGTTTTGAGTATTATTTAAGTCTCATTTTGTACTGAGCACTTATTTTATATTTCATAATTAAATTTTGCAATTAAGAATGTTCAAATTTGAAAAAATAAGAAGAAAATCATATTTTCCAGTGTATCCGGCCAAAACTCATAACATATTATTTTGAACGATATATTTACGGATATCTTTTATCTCTTTTCTTTCCAAAACAAATTGATTTTTTAAAATCGATTGAAAGTTCAAAGAAAAAAAAGGAAAAAAAAAACAGTTTCTGCTAAATAAAACATTTACGCAACTAAATGTAGAATTTAGACTATTTAGTTACTCGGGTGTATTTAATTTTTTTGTTTTTTGTCGCATAGTGTTATTTTTAGTTATCTCTTCTTGTTTAAAACATATTTTAACTATTATTTATTATTACAGCTTTAATAAAAATATGCAAATAAAATTAATTTTCGAAACTAATGCTTCTTTAACGACTTAATGTTTTAATGACTAAAATGCGTAGGAATTTTGTAGCTTTAAATATCTCTGGCCTCTAGATATATGTTTGATAACTCCAAAGTCAACAACATCTGGAATTTTCTGTTAATCAGAAGGCCAGTATAAGTTGGTTATCAGTTCAGGAGGTACATTTGTTCCATTACATATCTAGCAGAAGTAACTAATACGGATGTTAGTTGTTTAAAAATAATCTTTAGGATCGTTGCACAATACACGATATTTTATTCTTTGTAAGAATGGCTGAACAACGGCCTGTTTTACCTTGTGGATCCGTGCAACGATATCATGCGTAAATGGAAATTTTAAGGATGGTTCTTAACGTCGAATGAATATCGAATACTAGCAACATATGACTTTGCTTTTGTATCAAAAATTATTCAAATTAATTGTTACTAGCTGCCGTCCAGAAGCAGATTCTTAAACCGTTTATAAATTGCCGACTGTAGCTTATAGCATTAAACTACTCATATTAGTATTAAGGCTGTTAATTGACTACACTAATTTATCAATTAAAGCCTTAAGGTGACTTAAATTCAGAAGCTTTATTAGATGGATGGCGATGGTATTACTTTTTAAAACTTTAGCATATGACACTTGATTGGAGGTAGTATATGGTACCTATTAACAACAAGGTTGAGAGCAAGTGGAGGTGGATTAACTGAAATTAGTTTACCAGTCTGAATAGAAACCGTGTTAACCGTGTATACCTTAAGTTTTTACCAATACTCTAGACATTCTCTACCAATTTCCATAAAATCGTGATCTATATTTTCCTATCAAATCTTAAAAATGGATTTTGAAAATCCCCTAGGATTTAGGATTATTTGCAAAAGTTTATATACTCAGCAACCAAATAATTTTTTTGAAATCCTGTGATTTGAAAAATCGACCAGAAAAAGAACATTAAGTCATTTAAACGTTCATAGAGCCTTTTCACTGAAGAAGTTCTTTTTACACACCACTTGTCTTTAGAGCCAACTACTAAATCAAGTCCTAACAATTAGATGACCATATTGACGAAAGGTGGACCATATAAAAAACCAGAGCAAACATTGGCCAAATTAGGGCTGACAGATGGTAATGTAATTCAAGAGGCAAGTTAGGTGTAAGACTAAGGATGCGTTACATCGATGTTTTCTAAACATTTATGTCTTGCTCATAAACACCGATGTTTTGACGGACGATACATCGGTGTTCAAACCGAAATACTTCCAAATAGTTCATCATAAAACGCAGGTTTTTGTGTTTAGGGTTTGTTGATATTTACGACGTTAAAATCAAAGAAAACATTGTTTGTTTAAATGAGGGATTTTCTGTATACACATATGTAGTTTAATAATTTTTTGTAAAAAACCTAGTTTTTATTTTAAGTAAAATTTGATTTAATAAAAACTCTAAGTTAAATTTAAAATATGTTTCAAGAGAAGCAAAAAAGAAAATGTTAATAAGCAATGGTTTCACATTAAACATCAATCAACATTTTTGTCATAAAGCCCTAATTTTTAATCACAAGAGCGTAAAATTTTATAGGAATATGTATTTTGATACTGTGGATTATAGAATTAAATTTTTTGTTAGGACTTTTTTTAAATCATATGACGAATGTAGGTGGGACAAAATTGCAGCATATATTTGCCGTTGCGCTAAATTATTATTTCTAGGGATTTAAATGCTTTAGGTTTGCTATTTATTTAATTAATGATAGGAAAGTAAAACATCGCTCTTATCACCGAGGGCAGAGTTCTAATCACTGTATCTTATCTTGATTAATGAAACTGAAACAAATCAAAGAAATATTAAAAAGTTAAATGAGATTCTTTCTAGAAGTCTTTAAAAGTGCAGAAAGAAGTACATTAAAAATTTTCTATACAAAAATTCGCTTTCCAATTTTTTGCCAATTGCGCAAAATGACCATGAGTTATTGAAAATCAAAACAGAGCACAATTAATTTTATTAAAAGCCATTATATTGTTACATGAAAGGATATTACAATCATTTAACGTAGCTGTTCACACAAGCCTTATAGATACCGCACACCGAAACCAACAGGCATGTTTCCGGTTACAACATACTGGTTACGTCTCGGCCATATTATGCCCCTGAGAATCATACTGGAACACATCAACAAGCTACAGCAACCCTTATATATGGTTTTCGTTAATTTCGATAGAACTATCGAACTGCTGAATCACCAGGTCTTCTGGAGTGCACTTGAGAGAAAAATTAGTTCGCCCTATACAGGCCATTTCAAATTAGAGTGTTGCATAGAGGTAAACTTTCTGATCGTATTGAAATCGCTTCATATGTCCGACAAGGATGTATTCATTCCCCACTCTCATTTCTGTCAGTAATCGACGAGGTGTTTCGAATAAGCACAAATTCTACAACTAACAGAGTCATTCTCTGGCACTCAATTACTATGAAACATCTTAATGAGATGACTTAAGCTGATGATATTGCGTTAATTTTATCGAAGCGAAACCACATATAAGATAAACTGTAGAGCTTATAAATATATACTGAAAAATAGCATTTTCGAATCAACCCCAATAAAACAAAAACGCATGAACAGATAAGTCATGCATCGGATACATCATTCTCTACAAAGAAAAAACTGTATAAAATGAATGAGACGTTTGACGATTTTTTAGGCAGAAATTTGTGGATTTTGAGAACTTAACTCTTTAAAATTCTGGCAAGACTGCCACGTTTCTATTTACCTAAGGCGAAAATTTTTTAAGATTCAATTTGAAAACTTTTTAAAAATTGTATTTTTTTGGTATTTAAATAAGAATTATTCAAATGATAATTAGTATGTATTCATCAGAATGTCCTCATTTTGAATTTGTTTCTTTTTTCTTTTTGGGTGTCAAATTCATATTAAGCCTCTTAACTGTACTGATTATTAACAACAATAACAAAAAAAATTATGTGTGATTATGAAATAATGCAAAAGTTTAATCCGTTTATAAGAAATTTTCTTAAATAAGAATGTAAAGAACAAAGCCATAAATAGGAATGAAGCCACAAAAGAAAAAGTAACCTGCGGTGAGACTTTGTGGTTGCTCAAGAAACTACAGAAAATTAATGCAGTAAATGGTGCCACCCATTGATAAGAAAGAAAGAGAAAAACATAAAAACATTACGAAAATAATAAGTCCACCCACACAGTTATTGTAACTCACATATTTATTTATGTATATAGACATTCATTTATATCTATCATATTAGATAACCATGTATGTACGTAACATACACACTCTTAAACTTAAGAGCAAACATAGTGCTATAAATACATATGTAGGTAGGTATATATCCTTCAAGATAATGTATATGGATTTGACGGTTGATTGTAATTGACTACATAACAGTAACGAAGGGCGGTTGCAAATAATAAGAAAATTATTCGCACGCACAATACGTTTATATTTATTTATCAAAATGTTTTTGTTTTATTTGCATATTTCTAAAGCTGTGGTCACACTGAAAATATATTTGCTTTCAATACTACTACTCGTATTTGCATTAAATTTTTCTGTAGTTTGTTTGCTGGTCACATTGGCGGTAAATATTTGGCAAAAATTATTTTCCCAAATAACAATGAAACAGCATCAAATACAGTGTGGAGCAAACATGTTTTCCCTGTGGTCAGACCGAAGTAAATATTTTTGTTTTTTCATAAACAAAATTTTGTTTCATCAAAAAAAGAGAAACAAACGAAAAGGTACATATGATTCAAAAAACAAAACAAAAACAAAACAAAACAGAAACTTCACTAAATGAAAATAAACAAATTTGTTTAATCAGAACAAAAGAAATAAACGGAAAAAATATAGCATAAATAAATAAAAATTCGAAATGAAAGATGAGGATATAAAAACAAAAATAATTAGGAAATAAAAATAAAAATTAACAATTCGTTTATATACAAATATACATTAAAAAAAAACTAAACAATTCATTTACAAACATATATATGTACACAATAAAAAAGGAAATTCTAAATTCTTTCCCAAAAAATAAAGTAAATTCGCACAGCTGTTTAATTGTTTTCTTTTCTACATCAGTACTGACAACTGAAGTGTATTTAAATGATGAAATATAAAACTTAATACCATATTGTATATATACATAAAAATTTTGTGACGTCGAAGACTTGTTTTGGAGATATTGGGGTCTAAGGTCCAAATATTAAATTGCTGCTTTAATAAAACTTTGAAGTATTATCATCCCTAAGAGGGATATTAAAGAAAAGTTCTTTCAAAGAGCTTTCGATTGACGTATTAAAAAGTTGAACCTATTCGTCTATTAAACAAAAAGTATGATCTTTACTTAATTTTTTGTACAATATTGCAATTTTCTTAGAAATTAGTAGGTTAATTAGTTAGAATTTTCTACAGAAATTTACATGTATGATCTTTCATTTGACACACACTTGCATTTAAGAAATGTGATAAAAAATAATATCTTTTTGTTCCTGGTTCATAATGAACTAATGGATCAAAACTTTTAATAAACCAGTCGAAAGGTCTTTAGACAAATTTTTTTTTTGTGATTTTATGAAAAAATTTATAATTTGTTATTAAAAATGTACAATACTGCTTGCAACAGCTGTTATTTGCCACTGTTTGCTCTTACAAAATGTTTGCAATTTCAAATATATATTTGCTCGAAAAAACGAGCAAATATTTGACACGAGTGATCGCACTATGGTCACATTAGAGACATATGGGTTTGCAAGCAAACAAATTTGTTTTCTCAAAATCTTGTTTGCACCCCTAAAATATTTTTTGGTCACACTAGAGCAAAGCAAAAAATGATGTTTTACTTCAAATATTTACTCAGTCTGACCATAGCTTAAGCAGACAAAATAAGCTATTTCACACATACAATAGACTCGTGATAAATTCATATTAATTCACATTAAAATATTATTAATTTGTCAATGGCATGAAAATTAGAAAAAATTGTCTGTATGCATTCCTACTAGGATTGTGAAGAAGATTTCTTTTCAGTACTTTGAAGTAAGTGAACGCCGCATGTTTCATTCATCATTTTACCGTGAGCAAAATCCAACGTTTTCTCTTAAATTTTAAACTTTAACCGAAATAGTTTTGCAATTTAGCAGCTAAAATCAAGACAAGAATTTTTTTAATTTTGGGTGACAGCGAAAAGTGTGCAGTTTTTGACTTTTGTGTCCGAAAAATGTATTATTGATACATTTTACGTGTGGAATAAATACGAATGAATGAATTAGTAAATATTTTTTAATATATCTTTTTCATAATTTAAAACATTTGCACAGCAGAAGCGTAATAGTGTTTGCATTTTAGGATTTTCGATTTATAAGCTATTCAAGTAATCGTAAGTGCACTGTATATATATAGTCTATAATAAAATAATTTTACCAAATACAAGCGATCATAAGTGTGTAAGTAAAGCAAGGTATCACATCGATCTGCGATTACAAAAAATAGTACTTGAAGTTCAAACAAGATGAATGTGCAATGTTGTAATTTTTGTAAATACTTAATAACTTTATTTGCTACGTGAACATTTAAAAAAACTTTCAATATGCATCCGTCAGTTGCTTACATACTCTCTTTTATAACTTTTTAATACTTATATACTACTAGTGTGTACTTAGACTCTGTACAGAAATATTACTAAAACTGTTTAATTTTGACTTTTTTATAATTATATTTTCATATTCTTTGTATAAACAAAGTCTTGTTTCTTAGTGATTTCTACGTCTACACAAACTATTGATTGTTGCAATATGTCAATATATTTTTTTGAAAATAATTTCTTTTCTTTTTAATTCTCACTTTTAATTTTTCTTACATTTATTCATATTTCTTATCCTTTTGTTAGCGTAAACAGGGTAAAAAATAATATTTAAAACTTCAAACCCGAAATGATTTTCTAGTACGATGAACCATTTTCCTGACAGGCTGTGTATAAGTGGCCATTATATTGGAATTATATTTTAGTCTGAATACATTGCGTAAAAAGTAGTTAATAATTTGTTAACGTTTATTACCGTTGTAAACGATTTTACCCAATTTTATTTAAAAACTTTTCTTTTACTAGGCTTTAAATGTCTCTTGCTTTACTGGAAAATAGGAAGAATGTCAAATGACTACATCATTAGTTTTTGATTTCTGAAAATTAAATGAAAAAGAAAACTTGAAAAAATTTTTTATTAGTGGAATTCATTTTCACGAAATCCACCTATGTTGTGTGTGTTAATTTTATACATGATTGGCGGGACCTACAGTTTAAAGTCGACTCCGAACGACAGATTTTTTGAGAAAGTTTTCATGACAATTTTATTTGCTCTCAGAATTTTTGCCATATTTTTTTTTACCTAGCATTTGAACCGTGGCCTTAGGTGTAATAAGCCACTACCTACTACACTACGGCGACTTTAATTACTTTTAGGAAATTTTTAACATTAGATAAATTATAGTTTCAATTGATAGACTAACTTATAATGATTTGATAATCAATAATCAAATGTAAATAATTTAAGGATCGATTTCATGTTTCATTCATTTAATGGCTGTACTTTGCTTTCATGTACTATAAACATAAGATTATTATGACTGCTATTGACTAGAAATTGAGGAAGTAAAAATCTCAGTATTCTCTGGATATAAGCACTTGCAAAAATGCTTGGAGTTTATTACTTTTCTTTTAACAGAATCAAAAAACAATTAATTTATAAAAGAAAAATTTTAATGTCTTTCAATAATTTTATTGCCTATCTATATAGTAATAGGCGTGTGCACATGAATGAATTTTTTTTAAGTGAATGTAAAGTATGAAGTAAAATTTTTCGCGGTTATAAGTAGGGAATACTTAAAAGCGGGAAAGATATAGCGAAATAGTTTCAGTACATTTTGAAGCAAATATTAAAATTGCATAAGTTTCAGTACTAAGCGGGAAATTATTATATCCGATGAATACTATAACATAAATTAAAATAACATTTGAAGTTCAATAAATGAATGAATTAGTCAGTACAATGAGAAAAAATCTAGAAAATTTCATTGCACTTGGTTGTTACTTTATTGTTAAGAATAAATACCCAATTGGAGAAGGTCGACTAAGTATTATATTATATATACTTGTTAAATTCCAATTCTTTGTTATGAATCCTCATTTAGAATTTGCAATGGTTTTTCAGTAATCCGACATAATCACATGTCATAAAGTGCCTTCTTTAAAATGTAAATATTTATTTGCTACTATTATCTGTATGGTTAGGATTATTTTCAGCCTACAGCTTAAAATATGTATGAGTTATTCCTCTGATTTATCTAATATAAATATCCAGAAATGTGAACATTAACAAAAGTTCAGAGCTCTAAAATGTGAATTTAAATTTTCTAGGAATTCTTTCATTTACATTCTCCCCTATCATGTTATTTACAATATGGATACATAGAACTCTTCACCTCTTTGTTTTGCCTTGGTTTATAAAAAACCCTTTTTGCAAAAATTAGTTTACGTTTTTGCGACTTCACTGTACTTTCAATGATCCATGAAGACCTTTCTGAATACTTAACTGCCATTTCTTTCGCTGACATACAGTACCGCATTTTAACTAGGGTGCCATACAATTAAAATTTTACGTTCAATTTTACATTCAATTTAACAACTGATCATAATCGATTTAAACGCCAAAGAAAGCTGAATAAAATTATTTAAAGAAAACGTTGGCAATAATAGTTTTATCCAGCATTTTCTTGAAATTTTTAAGTTTTCTTCTTTACTAAAGTTTTTTTTTGCAACACTTTGAGTAAAGCCACCATTTTGAAATCTTTCTTTGTCGAGGGCATTTTAAAAATAAAATTGGCCATCAAATTGATTGCATACATATAAATCACAAATAATGTAGCTTTATAGTTTGAATAAATGTGAAGTTTATCAAATGTATTCAGTATAATCAGCTTAATTTAAAAAAGAGAAATATTTGTTTTATGATAGTAACTTTACTGCACGTTAAACTCAATACCTAATACTACATATCGTTACGTATTTTCAACTTTAAAGTTGCAATTTCTTTTGATTAATTTTCTCTTTCACATAAGACACGATGTGTATTTTCCATTTGACTTGATAGTCATTATAAGTCATATGCTATTCTGTCTGTCTAGTAAAATTATATTCCCAGAAGATTTACATCATCATTCTTACTCTCAGCACAAACTGAGAGTATATACCAATTATTCGTACATGAAACGATCAGCTTTACAATACAGTTAATTCAGACTTCTTTGGAAACTTCTTCCTCAATAAATATATATAATGTCATGCGGAAAAACAACGCCAATTTGTATTGGAAAATCTTTAAGTTTGCAATAAGCAATATGTTATGTTCCACAGTCGAATATCTTAAAAAAAATTAAGAAAAGTGCACTGTATTAGTTTCTATTAATCAGATGTTTATTGTACATGTTTGTGAATTATAACCCTACTGGACATATATAATATTTATTTGCTATATTTTCAAATAAAACGATTAAAATATATTACATTAATTGTTGTATTTCGACAAATATATTGACGTTTAATAAAAATGAATTGACGTTGTGACGATTTTTTATAGTTTTGTTATAGTTTTTGACAATTTAAAACTTTAACATTCTGGCAACGCTGGTTAAAGGCACTAGTCCAGTTTGTAGTTTGAAAAATTCAACTTAAAGAAAAAAACTAATGGATTAAATTTGTATTGCAATACATTGATTATGAAAACGCATAAAAAATGTGCTCACAATAAAAATTCGTTAACCATGTCCTCCCAACCTCTGTGAATTGAAACAAGCTCTTAAAATCTCTACATATTTTTATTTTATTTATTTTATCTTTTATTTTATTTATTCCAAGTCTATGGAAAATCTTTACAGACTATTACATTTTATATCGTTATTATTATTTCAATACAAAAAACAAGTAAAAAAAAAGAAAAACAAACCTTGAAGTTATACATTTAATGAGTTTCTGAGCTCTTTTCTCTTAATATCAGAAATGCAACATATTCTGAGCTCTTTTCTTTTAATATCAAAAACGCTACAACATTTGATTTGGGGACGCGTTTCGCATTTTGTGAATATTTGTAAAGAGTAAAGGCCGAAGCGGATAGTATTCGTCATACACTAAACTTTAACGTTTTCAACTGACAACATTTCTTTAACTGACGGTACTTCTCCGTTAACGCAACGCATAAATTAAATTTTTAATTTTGAGTACTTTGGTCTTTGTTTTGCTTATTTTCTTTACATTATTATGTTGTTACTGTAATAACAGTTAAAAAATTTAAATACAACGGAATTCTGTGTGCGTCGGTCTTACGGTCAAACATTTTCGAACCCATGGAATATAAATTTTTATATTTGGTGATTAGACAAAAACAGCAATCATAGTCATCGACGAACGTTTGCACGGTTGAATTTCTTTGACCTGGTCGTGATTCAGGTTCAATACATTCTTTAATATTTTTTCTAAAATACAGTGTTCACTATACGTATTCGTTAAGTCTTTTTTAATAATTTATACTGCATCACTTAGTTAATATGTCTGATTCACCAAATATGGTAGAGACCCGCTTTTCCAGATTAGTTTTCCTGTGTTTCCTTGTATTTTCCTGTTCATCAGTTCTTTGTATGAATCGACTTCTGACATTATCAGAATTAGGAGATAGTAATCTGTTACTCCTTATTAGCAAAAAATTAATGAACGCCAAAATACTGCCTGGTATCCTCAGTAACTCTTGTAAATGTCAATCAATTAGTCGCAAGGACCGATTTATGCGACATATGACGTTACAGACTCTGAAATTATAAATGAACGTTGCTCACAAGGTGTTACTGATGTCTATAAATATTAAAATAAATATAATAAAGAAGTCTTTAAACCATATGGCGTACTGTTACTAACTTCGATCGTTATTCTACTCCTAAAAAACTAGACATCTCCAGGCAAAAAGTTGAAGTTTGACAATGTTTTTCTAATCCCAAGCAATGGAAAACATGTCAATTACTTGGTCAACAAAATATGGTGCAAAACTAACCCAATATGTGAAAAATGTGGTATATCCCCACAAACACCTGACAACTCTATGTGACCTTTTTGCCTTAACTGGTTTAATAAATACTTCTTTTCCCCTAAGGAATGCAAAATTTTCATACAACAAAAAGAAATCTTAAAAATAAAAACTGAAGAAAAATTTTCTTTAAATGTCGTTAAGGAAAAATATCAAGCACTAAGAATAAATGAACCTCTAATCCAAACAACAAACATTAACACCACGTTTAACAAAAATAGCAATTCTTCTTACAACAGTCCAACAATAGTCAATATTGAAGAAAACCGTTCCGTAAAACTAACAAATTCTCAGAATTATAAATAAATTAAAAACTGTCTTTTCAAGAAACAAATTTACAGCACATCAACAAAAAATACGTTAAGGAATAAAAAAACACTCAAGTGCCAGTTAGCTAAACATAACGTAACGGAGCGTACCGTACGTTAGTTTTTTGGCATATGGGGAGCAATGTAAATGCTTACGTACTATTTCGTTAACAATACGGAACGATCTATATAAAACAGAATTCCTTCATTATATGCAGAGTAGCATTGCGACATATATGCCCTCTTTGGTACGTTCATGATTTTTAATTTTGGATTAAAATAATTTTTTAAGAAATAAATACTTATTGCTATGATTCTATTGTGTACTTTAACAAAATAAATAAATAATATATACGTATTTTGAGTGAGGAAGTGCTACGAATTCCCCTTTTTGGTACTTCAATATATATTAATTGTATATATTAATCTTTTAAATTTGTACGTAAAAAATGATTTCTCTTTATTATTATTATTATGATTTTAATGGGTGTAACTTTGAAGCAGAATAAATAAATAGTATGCATTTTGAGTGACAATGAGAATCAAATGTCCTTTTTGGTACTTTCCTATTTATACATAAATCTTATTAATCTTTAAAATTTTTAAATAGATATTTTTATGATTCTAATGTATATGCCCCCACCCTGGGTAACAATCTTGTCGCGATGTAGGGGTTTAAGTATACATATCCCCAACCTGTTTGGGGATGTGGTGCACAACTAAAGGTTACCCCAATATCAAGAGAGGACTGTTTTCTAATTGATGTCTTTTGGCTGATAGACCTCCCTCTAACTCACTCGTGGAATTTGCATGGATAACGAACGAAAAGACGAGAACATGAACATGATGAACTGTGACAACAACTTGGCTTTGAAACTGGACCGGACCCGTCCCATCTTATTGCGGGTATTCAGGCAAGCATTGTTGTTTTCAATGAGATCGTCCTGAATTTCGCGCCAAGTGGTATAAAGGTGACGTCAGTGGGGGAGTCCTTTAGTGAGGCGAATGATTCAGCGTGGGGAAAAAATGGCTGCAATCTTCGGATCGCGATTGATCAGATATCACTTCAGTGGCTAAGGGCAAAGGGTGGCGTAGTGTTGCGTGGGTTGGCGCACCTAAGAAGCCGTTATCCGGATATAAGTCAACCCGGAGTAGGCTGAAGTGGTGCAGATTAACCTGCATCACTGCGAAGTCGCTTCACACTACCTGCTGACTGCCCTGCGCGGCATTGAAGTTGATATCGCTCTTATCCAGGAACCTTGGATCCTCAGAGATTCGATGTTGGATTTGAGTGATCCTGATAATAGGTTACTTGTTCCTTAACCAAGTGAGAAGTTAAAAACCTGCACTTTAGCTAGTAGTAAGTTGGATTTGTTAATCATTCCTTTTTGTACAGGTGACGTAACAACTGTGGCGTACAGAGATGATAGCTGATACCATCTGTAATGCTAGTATGATGCACGACATCGAGGAGATCATTACCAGAGATAGGGTCAGTTGGGCTCTAAGTAGTTTTGAGCCTTTTAAGTCGCCTAGTCCAGATTGTATCTTTCCGGGTCTGCGTCAGCATGCAGGTGATATATTACACGAATACCTGGTGGACGTGTATGAAGGCGGTCTCCGGTGGTATAATATACCTGACGGTTGGAAAGATGTGCTTGTAGTGTTTATACCGAAAGTAGGTAAGCCCAGTCACGCCGGCCCTAAGAATTATAGATATCGCTCTCATCCTTTCTTTTGAAAGCTTTGGAGGGACTTATTGATCTATATTTGAGGTCAAACATAGACCGAACTCTGTTGAGTAGGTCGCAACGTGCTTACACTAGGTGTAAGCCAGTTGAGAGCGCTCTTCATAATGCGGTAGGCTTTGTTGAGGCCGATTTGGCAAGGGATGAGTACACACTGCCGGCCGTCTTAGATATTGCAAGCGCCTTCAGTAATGTTACCACTTTTTCAATTGAGAATTCACTTAGGGATATACATGCCCCAGATATTATGATTTTTTCGCGTGACTTCGATTTGTTCTCGCGTAAGCACAAAATTGAAGCCTTCAGATTACCGAGGTTAGGTGGTAGGGAGCTTACGTTTTCTTCTGAGGTCAAGTGCTTGGGTGTTGTTTTGCCCAACAATCTGAACTGGAAAAGAAACACCGAGGAAAGAATGAAGAAGGGACTGAATATTCAGTGTAGGAACTCCATAGGTAAGAGTTGAGGTCTTCCGCCTAGGGTCATTGGATGAATATATCTGGCAATTATTAGACCGGTTATTACAGACGGTTGTGTTCTTTGGTGGAGTGCCTTAGATAAGAATTTCCATCGAAAAATCTTGGATAGGGATTGCCTCCTTAAGTATCACTAGGGTGAGGAAGAGTTGTAATCACTCTGCTCGTGATACTATGCTCTGTCTGACTCACATTGATTTGTACGTCAAGCGGTGTGATGCTGGAAATAGTGTTCGATAGGACGCTCCAGAATTCTGAACTTCGTCTTTCCCGAGGAGACATACGAACTTTCGGAAAAAGCCACCGACTATATATTGTGACTGAGGTTATGTTCTTATCTAGTTTGTGGATTACTTATGCCAGAAAGGGCACTATGGAATGGTGGGATACTCCATGGGCAGAAAGGTATACCCATCTTCACAGATGAGTCGAGGTAGGTACAGGTGCTGGTGTTTTCGTTAGGGAACTCAGTTTTGAAGCCGTAACTGGTGGCCATACCTTAACTGAGGCCATAGCTGGTGGGTTTACTTCGGATTATGTTTCTAGATGTCTGTGGGCTGCCAGAAGCCGTCATAGTCTAGTAAGTAGTGTGTTGGCTTATTAGCCGTAAGGTCACGGTTCAAACCTTAGGTAAGACATCGAAAACGAAATATGAAAAAAAGATTTCTTCGGCGACTTCCTCTCGGCAGATTTCTGGCAAAAACTCTGAGAGTAAATAAAATTGCCATGAAAAGTTTCTCAAAAAAATCTGTCGTTCGGAGTCGACTGTACTCATGTATAAAATTAACACACATAACATAAGTGGTGTGATAAGTTAGGCCGTAATCCTGACGGAAGGGTTGTAATGGCCAATTATGTTATGTATGGCCTGCTATAGGCAGTGTGAGAACAGTTTGGCCGCTGGGCTTGGATAAGGCCGCTTTAAGGTTAGTTATTGGGTTTATTACGGGGCACTGCGAGACTAAATTGCTGACTGGGATCTAAAACAGATCCCAACCAGACAATTTCAGGGTATATCGCGATGAGGAGGAGTTGAAAACTATCGATTACCTCGTGTGTAACTGTCCCGCTCTTAGTAGGTTGAGGTTGAAGACCCTAGGTCGGGGCTCTTTAAGGGTTCCGATGTCGAGAGCCGACGTCAAGGTTCTACATAGATCCATAATTAGTTTGAGCTGGTTGAGAAGTGCTAGGACTTCAATAGTTTAGTCACTCTCTCTTGTGTATTTTTAGTCTGTTTTTCCTCTTCATCCTTATTCTCCCTTTCCTACTTCCTTTCCTTTTTCTCTATCTCCCCTATTATCCTCTCTTCTTTAGGACATTTGTACAATGGGTCAATTTAACCTACAGGTACTGTACTTGTCTCAATGGGCAAGTACACGTCCCCTAACCTACACCTAAATGTGCATAAAGAATTATAATAGTGTGTTTCATTATTACTATTCTATCTAGATATTTTTTTCTCATTTAATTAAAAAATACCAAAAAATATCACTTTGAATAGAACAATATTCGACAGTGAACTTATCAACATAATGGTGCAATAATAAAACAATTTACAAAATATCTTTTACAACGAGTACCTACAGTGAAAGTAATCTATTATTTTAAAGTAAATAAACTCGATGTCACTATCAAAATAAAAGTATTTGGCAGCTAAAAAATTTTTAATTAAATTTTTGAAGAAGAGTAATGTAAGTAATTTGAAAACGTTATACGTATATATTTTATTTCATTTATTATTTATATTCACAGTCATCGACTAACGTCTGCTTTGAACGGTTGACTTTCTTTGATCTCGTTGTAATTCAGTTTTGCTTTATTTCTTTAAACCCCTTTTTAATATACCAGGTGATTACCTTAAGTCTCGACCAAGTGACTTAATTATTTCACGTAGTCGCGTAGTTAATATTACCGGTCCGGCACCAATTTTGGGGGACAACCGCTTGTTCTTATTATACGGATTCCCCCGCGCAAAAAGAACGCCCACATAGAATATTTTAGAAATCGTTCCCTGTTGCCAAATATTCAAAAACACTGATCCGAAATACGTAGTAATAATCGGCAACATCTGGGACAAAAACCACAACAATTTTCTTGTTTTCCTGTTTACGATCTCTTAAAATTATATTGCTCCGACATGCTGACAGTATCACGAATTAAGAGAAATGCACATCTGGTTGCTCCTAAGCACAAACCAAACGCAGAAAAACTAATAAATCCAAATTCAGCCTGGCATCTGCAAATATCTCCTGTAATATCATTCCAACCTGAATCATCCAAAGGCACAAGTTACGCTCCATATCTAAATAACGTTCAGAGGTCAGAGATTATAACTGAACTTAGCTCCCAAGGTGTTACTGAGTCTATAAATACAAAAGAAAAACGATGAAGGTGTGTTTAAACCATGGCGGTGTAACTCTATAACTTTCGATCGCATTCTTACTCCTGAAAAAATAGATATCTGTTCCTGGATAGAAAGCGAAAGTCCGTCAATTTTTCTCCCTAACCCATGCGATGCAAAACATCCAGTCAATTACCAGGGCGACACAAAAAAATGCGTGCAAAAACACCCATTATGTGAAAACTGAGTCTAACCCCCCATACCCCTGACAGCTGTACGCGGACTTTTTGCGTTAACTGTTTGAGGAACACCCTCTTACTCAAATGAATGCAAAATTTCCATACAACAAAAGAGATTTTGAAAATAAAGAACAAAAGAAAAGCATCCAAAAGTCGCTAAAGAAAAATATCAGTACCATGTAAATTAAGTAACCACAAATTACAACATACTGAGTCGTAGAAACAACAAATCAACAACAATCTAACAAAACAGACAATTTCTTCTGACAAAGCCCCTCAATAGGTCAACATTGACGAAAAATAATTAACAAAACAAACGAAATTCCCCAAAAAATAACGGAACTGAAACAACAAAAGAAAAAATGATAATGTCTTTCTTCTACTAAACCTCTCTTCTCAAGAAACAAATGTAAAAACAATAACAATAAATATAACAATTCAAAAAATTGCCACAAATAACAGCAACTCGCTCCTATGACAAATCTTAGCTAGATCAAAACAACCAATTTAAAAAATAAAGAAACACACAACATAAAACAAACAAAAACTTCGGTTGACTAAACAACAATAACAACAGCAATAAACAATTCATTATGAGAACAGAAACGAACAAAAACGAAAATGTCTGTAGACGACGAATAATAATCCCTACCATAAAAAATTGAAGTTTAAAATTATCAGTGGAATATCAAAAGGGCTAATTAATAATTAATCAGAACTAACAACTAATAATTAACAGATCATCATCCGAGACATTATAGCTATCAAAAACCGCATATAACCATTAATACAACAACACAATATATATACCTAAACAATACCATGGTTTTTTTCATAATTACCGCAGTAACAATACTGCTAAACCAAGGCATTGCAATATTGTAATAAAAAAACGATACCCATAAAGTATTATACACAGATCCAAACAAGCTCCAATCTGCCAATTGAAATAAGATATTGGACTAAAATTTAATTTATCAACACATACCCCCCACACCAACCTATTCTGCAATAGTCTGAAACAATATTCTTAAAACATAAAGCAATCCTCCCTATTCTTTTACGGCATCTTAACGCTTTGGAGATACACTTTGGGGTTCACCAATTACTACCTCGTGGTAAAATTTGGAAAGTTAATTTTAAGTGAAGATCTCATCCATTCCTCAATACATGGCAAACCTACACAATCTATCCACTCATAACACATTTACACATGTTGATATTACTTAGATGTTCACCACCAATGCCACCTTCTGTTCTGGAATACCTTAACGATGCATGGAAGTGCATCATTATCCTATTATCATTAATAATATAAAAGCTCTAAACATTCCTTCTTATGGTAGGAAGCCTAAATTCAAAATAGATTCTGCAAACTGCCTTTATATACAAAGTTATTGGCAAGAAAACCTACCTAGTAATAAATAACGCCTATGAATGTTAACGTCAAGCAGGCTATGTACTAAAGGGTATCAACAGCAGCAAATGTCAAGCAGCCCCCAAACAGTACCAAATGCCAGCACATCGCGTTGCGCGGTGGACCGCGACTAGAAAGTTAAGAAAACGCAAAACAAGACCTATTCCATATTTTTAAAAGAAATAGAAATGAAATAACCTAATACCTACAAAAAGCATAATGCCATGTTTAGAAGGGCAAAACTAGTAAAAGCCTCATGCAAAGTTACATCTAACATCAACCCTTCGTCTCACCTAAACGCATTTGGAATGATATAAAGCCTCTTACGGGTGGTTAAATACACTCTCCATCAAATATATTAAATCAGGACTCAAATCAGCTTTCTTCCTCCGGCTGATATCGCCAATTGTTTCGCTGAACATTGGCCCTAACAACTATCAGAAGACTCTATATTCCTCTCCAAACTCTTAATAAACTAATCAGACGTTTGCAAGCTTACTTACAATCAAATCTTCACAACACTAATGCTAACAAAATAGAATACTATAAAATCGGTTGAACTTGAAGACCATTATACATCTGGGCCAAAGGACAAAACTCCAGGCGATGATCGCAATCGTACCGATGTTAAAAAACCTACAGAAATGCTCAAGGGACCAGCTTCTCTCCGTTTACAACACATTTTTATCCAACATCATATCCCCAAGCAATGGAAAGTAAGCAACTGTTATTCCGATTCCTAAACCAAAAAAGCGATCATACGGCCTCACGGGACCTGACATATCGCTATTACCTTGTATCAAGGTAAAACAC
>QOCX01000892.1:0-12888 GCA_005959815.1 Sarcophaga bullata
AAATAATTTTTTATTATTACTTTAATTAAAAATTTAAAATTTCATTACATGCATATAACAATTTAAAAGTTTTATATATATAAATATGAATGTATCAAAGAGGGAATTTGTGCCACAATGCAACTCTGCATGCAATAGCCCCATCACTCATGTTCAAATTTCACGTAAAAACGTGAGCGAATTCTGTTTTATACAGATCGTCCCGTTTTGCTAACGAGGGAGAACGTTTCGATAAGCATTTACATTGCTTTCCATATGATAAAAAGAGAACGTTTTTTGCGGTGCGTTACATTACGTGTGGCTAACTGGCTCTTTAGGGTTCGGTTAGCGAAGCGTAGAAATCAAGAATGAAAATAAAAACATAACAGATCACAACATAACAGATTGCACGAAGTCAGTTGTTCAGAACAGCGATTAGTGTTGTTAAGGTACTGCAAATTTGAAAAAATATCAATTAGGGCTTGGAAAAAGTTATACACTCAGGTGTCGTTTTATGCGGATTTTTTACGCGAATTTGAATTTATGCAATTTTAAATGGAAATTTTTTTAGGTTTTTTTTTATAGATTTTAAGAATTATTATGATACTTTTTAAACTTTTGCATCATTTTTTAAATTAAACCAAGTTTGCACCATTAATATAATCACTGATTCCATAGAAAGTGTTGTACAATTCAATACAAAACAAATTGGTAATATTACCAACAAAGTTAATGATTTACAAAATCGTATTCTTAGTATGGAGCCAGATACCGAAAGAGCACTGAAGATTCAATCGAATTGACTGTCTGTTTTCTGGATATCATGCATAGGCAACTTAAAAACTCAAAGTCGGAAAGTTTAATAACTGACTACATATCCTGCAATAAAAAGATACAATTAAACTTTCTAAAAATTCGTTGATCTAGTCCCTACACATGTATGTATGATTTTTTTTAATGATTTATTTATTATTTTTTTGAACATTTTGTTTTTGTTAAATAATGAATTAATATTTAATTTTATTCGTTTTTTTAGAGGTTTTTGTTTTTATTGTTAAGAAATGAAGTATAATAAAATATTTTTATGCGAATTGAATTTATCCGATTTTTTTGGAACGCATCTATCGCCATTAAACAGAGATGTGCTGCTGACTACATATCCTGCAATAAAATACAATTAAACTTTCTAAAAATTCGTTGATCTAGTCCCTACACATGTATGTATGATTTTTTTTAATGATTTATTTATTATTTTTTTGAACATTTTGTTTTTCTGTAAATAATGAATTAATATTTATTTTATTCGTTTTTTTAGAGGTTTTGTTTTTATTGTTTAAGAAAATGAAGTATAATAAAATATTTTATGCGAATTGAATTTATCCGATTTTTTTGGAACGCATCTATCGCCATAAAAGGAGAGCTGAGTATGTTTGCTTCTTAAGTTTAATTTTATTCTTATATAATTATAAGAACAAAATAAAATAGTCCCATCAGTCATTTAGGAACTCCGTTTTATATAGATGATTCCGTTTTTTCAACGATACAGTACGTTTCGGTAAGAATTTACATTGCTTTTCATATGCTAAAACTTAACGTAGGTTATGTTACGTAGACGTTTCGATAATCTAGTCGTTAATGTTAATGATTAAACATACCGCATTCTAACCAATTATTTCGAGTATTATTCAAATCTCCGATTGACACTCGTTTGATATTTTTGCGGTGTCTAGATTGATCGAAACCAAAATGCATAAACGCAGAATATATTTTCTATGCAAAGATTAAAAATTGTTTTGCAATAATCAAACGAGTATGATTGTAACTATGTAGGTGTAGCAGTGATGGATTTAAGAATTTTCAAATTGACTATTCTAAAAAGTCTGTTTATCTGTTCCTAAAATCATGTGATTGTAAATGTAATCTATATATATATATATATTTCTGTCATGGCAATAATCCCAAAAGAGTTCTAAAAAGATTCAATTGGAAAATGGGACAATTTCAAAATTACCTAATTTTCAAAATTCTCGCCAATCTTCGGTTTCATTTATTCATTAATTGGCGGGTATTCAAAATTTTCGGAGCAGGGAGGTAAAAAAATATATTGTACAATTCAAAGCTTGCAAATTTACTATTTACCAGCTAGCAGCAGCGCTACCGAAAGATTTTTTCTTTACCGGGTAATATTGAAACAGAGAAGAGAAACAGTCTTAAACCTAAGTCGTTAGACAGTTTATTTATTATGAATCCATACTATAAGAATTTTGAAACTGTAAATCAAATATAACCTGTGATGAAGTATGTTTTAGTCATTGTAATTAACTATTTTTTCTTAATGAAATTTTTTACATGTTGTGTCAAGTTGACATGCAGACTCCACGTGGCCTCCTGGATGGCATACTAGCATCCGCTTGATGCAAACGAATGCGTGCAGTGAGTTCCAATCTCTGGACTTTAAATTTGGGGTAAGCGTCTGCATCAGGGCAAAATTTTATAATCACAGCCTTATTTGTGCTTACGCCCCAAGGGAAGAAAAGGACGAAGTGGTTAAAGAGTTCCCTGTGCATGACGTCCTCGGAGATTTTAATGCGAAGGTCCGGTGGGAAGGTATCTTTGGCCCCACTGTCGGATAGTTCAGACTCCACGCGACCACTATGACATGGTAGTATGTAGCACCAAGTTTCATCATCTCGATATTCTTAAGGCCGCTTGAATGTCCCCCGATTTACCAAAATCCAATTAGATTGATCACATTGTGATTGACGGAAGGCACGTCTCCAGTGTACTAGATTCGCGCACACTCAGAGGTCCAAACATCGACTCGGGCCACTACCTTGCAGCAGCCGAGTTTCGATTGTGCAGTAGCGCCTCGAGGTCTGTGCCACTAGGTGCACTGCGAAAGCTAGACCTTAAAATCTGCGATCACAAAGGACAGCTGAGGCGCTCTCCGCTCAACTCTCGGATAAGCTCAGTCCTGCCCCATGTAATCTCAGCGATATTGATGGACTGTACGCTAGACATTGTCGAAAACTATAGAGAAAAGAGAAGGGATGAGAAATGTTTTTTAGACGCAAGAAGAGAGAGGAGGAAATGCGACATATTCGCAGGGGGTGCTGAGGTTGTGGAGGAAACACTTCTCTACTCTGCTTCAAAACGATGACGACAACAACACCGCCTTTAGAGATGATAAACCGATCGATGATAAGGCGTGGAGATTCCGCCGCCTAGCCATGAAGAGGTAAGAGTCACGATTATAAGTCTTAAAACCAATAAAGCTGCAGGTAGGGCTCATTCACCAGTTTATTTGCAAAATATGGTTAGAGGCAAGTATGCCCAAATATTGGAAGTGTCCTCTGTCCTATCCTGAAAAATTGAGACCCTACGCTATGCGCCTATATGCATATAAGGTTCTTACGGACGTATTGTGTGACCGACTGAAGCCATTCGTTAAAACACTGATTGGACTTTATCAGTGCGGCAGAACCCCATCTCGTATGACAAGATGCTCGTCCTCCCCGTGCTTCTATATGGCCCAGAGTAACCTATTAAGCGCTGATGCAACAATATGTAATATCTTCGTTCCAGTAGGAGTTGGCGATGATTTCATCCGATCCCACAGTGAGCTGTATGAGCTCCTTAACAACATAGGCGTTGTGCAGCGTATGAACATCCAACGTCTGTGCTGGCTCGGAGTATCGGAGGATACTCCGCCGAGACGGGTATTTAATGTAGGGATCTGCAGAAGTCGACGAAGAGGACGACCTTCTTTGCGTTGGAGGGACCTAATCGAGGAAGCCTTGTCATCGATTGGTGTAATCAACTGGCGTGGGCGCGCAAGAAGCAGAGGCGTCTGGAAGGATTTGTTACGGCAGGCCGAAATCCGTTAATCGAGTTGTTAATAGCCAATTAAGTAAGTAAGTAAGAACATTTTTGTAAAAATATATCGTTTCGTAAAAAATTTCTAACTAAAACATTTTATTTTTCTCAATATTTAAAAAATAAACTTATTTGAATTGTAAATAGAGTGAATTATTGGTTTTACATTCTTGAACGAAAAATATTACAAAACATGTTTGGTTTTATGAAGTAGATTTATTCAAATATGCATACTCGTTTATTTTATGCCTTTTTCCAAAGCAATACTATGATTTTTATGATCATTGCCTTTTGATTTCAATCAATCCGGACACCGCAAAAAAATATGTTTCAATCAAGAGTTGAACGAATGTCAATCGAATACTTGAATAATACACGAAATGATCGGTTCAAATGCGGTGCAAAATTTTATCAAAAATTCAATTCAATTCAATTCAAAATTCATACAATCAATGTTTTTATCGATTTGAAAATTACTAATCAGAACGAGTGTTAAGGTATATATGATCAGTTGAGTGAAAGTATCATGTTTTTAGAGTACTGATTAAGTCGTCATGACTTAACCAAAGAACTGCAACCGGTGATTTGAAAACAATGACCGGTTACAGTTCTTTGGTTAATAGCCTCTTTCACGACTTCATCGAGTTACGAGGTAAAACGATGAGAAGTTCTTACCCATATATTTCCTCATTTTTATACTTGAACCAATTAGTATGTTTACTCACTCTTGTACTTGCTGTGGGCGCTGCAGTAGGTGGTACGGTGCAGCAGTATAATACTCCGAAGCCTCAACTTGGAGCCGATCTTTGAAAATATTTTTGTCATATTCCATCTATAAACTCTGGAATCATCTCTCTATGAATAGGCCAGTAATTTAGTTGGTCGCTCGACTTCTAATTAGAACAAGACTTGATCTCCAGTAGTTGATCGTAGGCTGTCAGAAAACATGAAGATTTATAGATGCAGATTTATAGAAACTTCTAAGTTGGCCTGCGATCAGAAACTTAGGGTTCCTTGCAGGTTATTTTCAACACATTACACCCAAGAGTTCTTGTAATGGTATAATGTTTAACCAAAAATCAAAAACAGACTTCTTGAAGTCCCGGATACTTACATCATGTCAATTTGTTTATCTTTAAGAAAGAATTAACTATCATTTATAAGCTAGTGAATGCAATTTACGTTCTAAAAGCAGATCCTCAATCAACTAATTTCAGCATCATATTAGTCATTAAGACATTTATATTTTGTACTAATTTATCAAAATTAGATTCAACAGAACTTATGTAGTCAAAACAACCAAATCACCATCGGCCGGCAGAAAAATGAAATTATGAAACAACTTTGACGTCAAGAGCATATTTAAAATACTATTTTCTACATTGTATCGCTGTAAGAACATATGATATTTATATTTTAATAAAATTAAAACCTACTTGTTGGTGTATTTTTGTTTACTTGTTTATCATTTATTTTATGTCGATAATTTGTATACAAGTTTATTGTATAAGATGTAAAATTATATAAATTTTTTTCATTTTCGTAACGCATGTTTTAAAATAGTATAAAATCATAGAGGAGATAAATATTTTTTGAATCTTTCGTTCTATAAAATTATTGAAAACACCTACTGATAGTAGTTTTCCTTCAAAGAATTTGTTCACTTAGGAATTAAACGATATCAATAACTTAGTACCAAATATTTTTGGCACTGACGTGGGGCACGAACTTGATTAAATGAAGTTTAAATTCATATATACCTACAATAAATAAATAAATATTCGACGAATTATATAAAATAATATAATTATGATATTAATAAAGAAAACATAAGGTTCTTGAGAATTTATCAATTTCATAAAACAATAAATTGTGCTACCTGTGAAAATATAATATTGTTACGTTTTTACCTTTTACAAACGTTAGTAATATGAGTTTGTAGATTGCAAATAAAAATAAAACTAAATACGTGTTCAGTTTTAATTTAATTCTTTATTATTCACACAATTTTGTGTGCCACTGTTTACAACTTGTTCTAACAACAACAATTGCTTTATTTGTTATTCCTTTATGCATTTTGCGATAAACAATAACAATTACTACACTTTTTCTATAGATCTTTGTAGCGGTGATCTTCAAACCATGATTGCTTACTTCACACGAACAGCGTCTTCACACAAGACTGACTGAACTTTTACTCTGACTACTGCCTGCTTTGTCTTGCCTTTTATATAGCAACGTAGACAGTCTGGTGAAGGTTCTTGAAGGCGAATGTTCGAGGCTTCGCCTTCTAGAAATCACCTTAAATGTAAATATCGTTGTTTACATTTACATTACATACTTTCTTGATTGTTGTTAATGTATCTTGTTTACGTTCGTCCTTGCTGTGTTGTTATTGCTTATTATTTACTTGTTTATCCCTCCTTCGCAATAATGATGCTGTTGCCATTTTTTTTGCTTATTTGTTAATCAATTAAACAAGTCCGTTGTTTTGTTTTTTTAGTTTTTGTTCAACATTTTAATGTTAAACGGTGTTACTCCATTTTCATTTTCGAAAAACTGCCACCCAATTAAGCCTGTTCGTCTCACATTTCGCCAGTCGCTCTATGTGGACGACCAATATTCTTGCTAGGGGCTGTTAGCTTTCTGTATCCTGTACACGACATTGTTTAACCTTTTAATTATTTATAAGGTCCATCACAGCTGGTTTGTAGCTTGGGATATAATCTTTTCTTCCGTGTTGGGTTGTAAAGTAGAACCAATTGTCCCTCATGGAAGCCCTTCGTACTTACTGCACGATCATACCTGGCTTTCATTCTATCACTGACCATTTTTATACATGTGCGCACAAATTCATGAAGTTCATTTAGACTCCCTCTCTGTGGCGGGCTTAACATCAAACTCTAAGTCACCAGCCAGTTTTATCTCAGTATCGATCGGTATGCCAGTAGAAACCTCGGAATTTATTCGTCCCAATCCTTCTGCTGCTCGCTCACTACTTTTCGCAAGTATTCTTCCAGGGTCCGTTCTACCATTCCGTCGGACTGTGGTTGGAGCGGTGTAGTTCGAGTCTTCTTTATACCGTATGCCTCACATATTTCCTTGAATAGCGCTGATTCGAAATTTCTGCCTTGATCGGAATGTAACTCCCCTTAGTGACACACCCAGTTGTTTACAAAAACATTTACTACTGTGTTCGCCTCTTGATTGGGTATGGCAGACCTTCCGGCCATTTGCTGATATAATCCACACGACGAGAACATATCGGTTTCCGGCATTGCAGACAGGAAAGAGCCGTTACGTCCATCGCTATCCGCTGAAAAGATGCGCCCGAGTTATATTGTTGAAGCTGACCTCGACTCTTCTCACGGCACCTTAAGCTGAAATACACTGGGTAAAGTGCGTGATCCAATCCGCAACTGCTTGCTGACATCCAACCCAATAAAAACGTTGTTTTAGTCTCTCCGACGCCTTTGTCACTCCAAGATATCGTCCGCTAGCTTATTATAGAATTCAGTTAAGACTTCCTTCATTTTGGAGAAGCACCATTATTAGGTTGGATGAAGTCTTGTGGTCAACGCCATTGTCGATATAAGCATCCGTTTATCACTTTTAAACTGTCCCTTTACGCCCAATATGCTTTTGAAAGAGGACCTTCTGCGGATATCTCATTTCTGGTATGCCGTTTGTCCTCTTCCTTAGCTGCTATAATTTTCGCTAATATTAGGTCGCTTCTTTGAGCTTCGGACTAGTCTTCGTTGGCTTCGATGTGCGTTAGCCTTCAGTGATGGAATCCTTCTTCTCGGCTCTCAAGCAAGACGCTCGATCCAACGTACTAACTGTTCTTCAGGGCTCTTGAATTGCAGCAGCATAGTCCCAAAAAACTGCGTAATTCGTGAAGATTCTGGAGACGAGGCCAGTCCTTTACTGCTCATATTTTATCCTCATCCGTGGATATGCCATCTGCGGTAACAAGATGCCCTAAATACTTCACTTGTTTTTGGAAGAATACACATTTCTTTATGCTTAATTTTAGTCCGGCCATTGATATTCGCTACTGAACTGTGCTCAGGTTGTTAAGGTGTTCGTTGAAAGTTCTGCCCATCGCTATTATGTCGTCAAGATACACCCGGCAAGGCAATGCAGTCCCTTTCGTATTCGTTGAAACTGCCACAAATCGCCGTTAGCGCTGAATTCAGTTTTTTGCTTGTACTTGTCTGCAATCTTCACCTGCCAGTACCCTCTTTGTAGATCCAATGTATAGATGTCAATTCTCGGTAGCGGGTAACTATCCTTTTTAGTGACATTATTCAGTTTCCTGGAGTCTAAGCAGAATCTTGCACTGCCATCTTTCTTTTTGACTAAGACTATATGTGAGTTTCACGGACCCGATGGGGGTTTAATTAAACCGCTCCTCTTTACCTCTTCGTCGGCGGTATGCTTCTGGGTGTCTGTTTTATCGGTCTTACTTCGTCAGCATCAGTTTCATGTTTGACCATGGCTGTTCTAGCTTGACTTTTATTGTTCGTGGCGAAAGCGCAAGCATACCTCTTTAGCAGCTTTTTGGCTTTATTTCTTTCTTGAGCTCTAGACCTGCTATCCGTTTATCCACATTTACACTAAATTCCCGTTGGTTCTTGGCTGACATTTCAGCAAGTTCTGGCAATTGTTCGCTGTATATTATTGCCTCTACTGGGGTACATCGCCACTTCGGAATTTTTACAGATGACTTCATGGCCTGATAGTCACACCGGGACTATTATCTGTTCGGTGGGTTTGACAAGGGTCTCTGTTGATGACGGCAACTAATCTGCTGGCGTGCACTTGATGCTTGTATACCATATCAAGAGATATCTCCACATTTCGCCCACCCATTATCTGCTACCTCATATTCAAACTGATGCCATGACTATCACAAACTCGGCACCAATGATCACCTCACACTAAAGTTGGCTATACATTACCAAATTTGAAACACTTCCCCTTTACTACATCCGGTTATATGATAGAGTGTGTCGAACTAGTGTCTGTGGTGAAGGGGTGTTGTCTGCCATTTATGTGCCAGCACGCTGTAAGGTTGTTGTTGTTTTGCTGTATCACCGATATGGAGATTATGGGGCCCTCGGTTTTGGGAGCCAGCACTTTCCCCTCAGTGTTAGCTCGTTCTAGTTTAACCGCGACTCCTGCGTAGATGGTTGGTGGTTCATCCGTATAGTATTCCTTGTTGGTGAGAGGGATGTTGACCTTTTCCGTGGCGCCTCTCAGTTTCTCTGGAAAAGACCGCCCTTTCCACAATTAAAGAATTTAAATTTGTCCTTTTGTCTGTTTTCTTCCAAGACTTGCTCCATCATTTTTTAAATTCATTTAAAAAGCATTCTTCTTCCTCCACGACTTCCATTTTTCTCCTGGGCTAGTGCGAAAGCCACTCATTAGCGTTTTGCGCTCGGCACCCTTTACCCCATGCCGGCACAGTTCTCGTTAGTGTGCGTCCCCGAATTTACGCTGTAACGCCGTCATTAGGTAATTGTAGTTATTTCTGCAGCTGGCTGGCATGGTTTCTAGAATATCGGCTGCGACACCTTTTAACGCCAAAATTAGTTCCAAAGCTTTCTCTTTATCGTCCCATCCGTTTCTGCTGGCTAATGTCTCGAATTGGAATTTAAATACGGATAGGAGTGAGCTACCATCAAAGCAAGGTGTTTTTATCCTGCCTGTACCTTCTGATACGATTCGCACTGGTTTGGTCTTATCCAAATTAATAACTTTCGTGTCAACGGCCTTTTCTAAATTTGAGTTCTTTTTCTCGACACTAGTAATTCTTTTTCTAACCGACTTCTGTATTTCCTGTAACTTTTCTCTTGTCGTCTCAAGTTTCTTTTCAACTTTTGACAAAAATTTTTGTTTGCTATTTGCACTTTATGATTTTCGACTCTAGAAGAGACCGATTTTGAGGTTCCACTCTTCGTGCCCGTTTGTTGACTGCTCTCATTTAGACAACTCTCGTTTGATCCGTTCCACTCTTAGGTCGGAGACTTTCATTTTCATTTATAATTTTTTTTTTATTTATTATTTTTATTTTAAATTTTGAAATCCCACTTCTGACCCAATTGTTACATTTTACCTTTTTAAAAACTTTTAAAATATGAGCACGTAGATTACAATAAATTAAAAATTAGTTTTGTTCAATTTAAATTAAATTCTTTATTTATCGCACAATTTTGTGTGCCACTGTTCACAATTTGTGCTAAAAACAACAATTGTTTTGTTTATTATTCCTCTATTTATGCTCTTTGTAATAAACAATAACAATTATTAGACAGTTCTATAAACAAAGTTCTATAGAACAACTTTGTAAAGCGGAAAATCTTCAAACCACAATTGCGTTCTTCAAACGCACAGCGTCTTCACACAAGCCTAACAAAACTTTTACTGACTCGTAGCAACCTAAATAGTCTGATGAATGTTCTTAAAGGTGAACGTTCGTGGCTTCGCCTTCTCGAGCTCTCCATAAGTGTAAACATCGTTGTTTACATTTATTCTAGTTTACTTCCTTGTTGTTGCATTCTTGCTTTGCTGGTATTTGTTGACGTCTTTTTGTTTACTTGTTTATCATTTCTTTTATGTTGATAATTTGTAAACAAGTTCATTGTTTTTGTTTTTGTAGCTTTTGTTTATAATTGTAATGTTAAACGATGTAAAATTATCTAGTTTTTTTTCATTAACGTAACAATATGGATGCTAAAATGATGAGCATACATCATAAGAAAACATTATTAAAACTGTAAGAAGGAAACACTTTGGTACAGATCGGATACAAGGCACCTGCTTGGAATCTATTTTTTGCTCTTTTTGGGAGCACCATTATTTGCAAATGGATAGTTGGCATTTGCCATCCAACAAACGAATAATTTCAATTACTCTGGGACATAATTACATTGGGAAAAGGTATGGCAACGAATCCGTGACAAGCTTTCAGCCAATATCTTCTTAATATTAAGATAATTCGCTGAAAACCATCCCTTATAATATATCAAAAAAAATTATTTCGTATGATTCATTATCGTTCGAATTCTATAAATTATTTATTGAAAATTTAACTATCGTTAATCCATCTCTACAGTAGTACCATTACTTTTTCCATAAGAAATTTGGATCATTCAATGTTACAATACCTTAAAAAATTTTAAACATTGCGTTTCTAAAACATTTATTTCATGCATGCTATTTTATAATTAGCACTGATCTCTACCACTGCCAACACAAATTCTCTCATTGCTACGAACAAAAATATATATATAGCAGTGATCGGCACAATGAGAACATGTATAAAATGTAACTACTTGTGAGAAGCATGTGTTAACCCAGACATATTAAAAACTGAATAGCGCTAAATCCGATGTTCAAAAAATTTTTGTTCTCTACATCGACGTCACACTGGTACTCCAGCATAAGCACGATCAATCAATTTAAATTTTATGCAGCAACTGTTAATTTTTTACAGTAAATTTATTTTTATTTATTTATTAACCCTTTACACATCTTAATTTATTTTCAATTAAATATATTAAGATATTATAATATCATTGCGAATATTAATATCGTATATATTTTCATCACTTCGCATTTGAGATCTGCGGAGGATTTTGTAAATTCCTCGATTGCAGTTTTGTATCGATTTGAGCTAAGCCAAGTAATAGTGCGTTTGCTGACTCTTAGGTCCTTACATTTCTTTGAAAGTAACTTCATTACTTACTAATTGGCCCATAACAACCCGATTAACGGATTTCGGCCTGCCGCAACACATCCTTCCAGGCGCCTTTGCTTCTTGCGCGCCTAACGCCAGTTGGTCACACCAATCGATGACAAGGCTGTTGTAGTAATAACATTCACTTCCAATTAATATATAACTTATTTTAAGATATCTTAGTAACCTTTGAAAACATATAAATTTTAATATTATATGAAGAAAATTTTTTTATTTCAATAAAGTCACTTGAATAATAAAGATACATTTTTTTCTTTAAAAAGTTGCAATAGGTTATGGACCTATGCATATGAAGTTTCCAGAAAATTCGAGTGAAAAATTAAGGACAAAAATAAAGCGTTTAACCAACATAAAGTTTGTTTTAAAATAAAATAAAGATGGCAGACACAAAAACAAAATTTCATAAATTGAACAATGAAAATTATATAAATTGGAAATTCAAAATGGCGTTACTATTGAGAAAGCAAAATTTATGGAAGCTCGTAATTGAAATAATGTGATGGAGAACAAGCCAGTGTTTGATGAATGGGATACCAAAGATGATGAGGCCAGGGGAACCATTGGATTGCTTGTGATGGATGACCAACTTTGCCATATAAGAAACTCCAAAACGGCAAGAGAAATGTGGGATAATTTGAAAAATTATCATGAAAAGAATAGCCTGTCTAATAAAGTCCATTTAATGAGGAAGGTTTGTTCATTAAAATTGGAAGAAGGTGGAAATGCAGTGGCTCATATTAATACAATGAACGAGTTATTTACAAAATTGCGTGATGTTGGTGAGGAGGCCTTATCTGATAAATGAAGTGCTGCTATGTTGCTGAGCAGATTGCCGAAGGGCTATGATACACTTATAACGTCTCTAGAATCCAGAAAAGAAGATGAAATTAATTTTGCTTTTGTTCAACAGAAAATTATTGCCGAATATGAAAACCGTTTGCACGCTAATGGTGGAGCAGCGGGTCTTGAAAATTGTTGCTAAGCCTGGTGGTGTTTGCTATTTCTGTAAGAAACCCGGTCATCAAAAGAAAAATTGTATGAAATATAAAAACTGGAAAAAGAAACAAGGACCAGAAAATAGTTTCAATAGAATCAATTTTGTGGAGGAAAAAGTTAATTCAGATTTTCTCTTCAAGTTTGGTAAGAATAAATATTTATCTTGTTGGCTTGTTGATTCAGGCGCTACTCGTCATGCTGTCAACGATTACAAATTTTTTTAAAAATTGGGTGAATCTTACAAGAGTCATATTGAATTGGCTAGTGGTGAA
>QOCX01000892.1:13020-65470 GCA_005959815.1 Sarcophaga bullata
TTTATATGCACCTAGTTTGGTGGGAAATATAATTTCAATAAGACAGTTAACGAGATTCGGTTTTGATATAACATTTAATAAAAATATTTGCTACATATATATGAATGGTAACAATATAGGTATGGGTGATATCGAAGGAGAAATGATATATTTTACGTCAACGTGATAAAATAAATGCTTTATTCAACATAATAATAAGACTGTACTCGTCCATGTATGGGTTGAAAAGCTGGGTCATCGTGATCCTGAAGCCATAAGAGAGATGTTTTCGAAAACTTAACTAATGGTTTTGTTGAATGTGGTATAAAAGAGATATGTGAAACATGTTTGACGGGAAAGCTGACTAGAATGCCATTTCCAAAACGATCAGTAAGCAAATCTACGGAGCCATTACAGTTAATCCACTCTGATGTTTGTGGACCGATGCGAACTACTACACCATCTTGAAAAAGATATGTAGTGACCTTTATTGATGATTATCCAAATTTTACAATAATTCGATTAATATCAAAGAAATCAGAAGTAGAACAAGTATTTAAAGATTTTATAATGTTTTGTCGTACAAAGCCATTCGTTCCGATAGAGGTGAGGAATATACCGGAAAAAAAATTTACTTGCTTTTTACAGTCTGAAGGTATTCAAATACAATTAACAGCCCCTTATAATCCTCAACAAAATGGCAAGGCCGAAAGAAAGAATAGAAGCCTAATTGAAATGGATAGATGCTTACTAATAGATGCTGATTTGCCTTACACATTTTGGGGAGAAGCTGTATCAACTGCGAATTATATTCAAAATAGAGTTTTTACAAGATATACAAATACATATGAATTATGGTACGATTCAAAACCGGATTTAAGTCTCTTTAAAATTTTTGGATCTGAATGTTTTGTACATGTTCCTTCTGAAAAAAGGCGTAAATTAGATGATAAAGGACTAAAAATGATTTTTTTGGGATATGATGATAGTTCAAAAGCTTTTCGTTTTTACAACCCTATTACGAAGAGGGTAGTCATAAGCCGTGACGTTCGATTTTTAGATTACAGTAAAGATAATACTGATGAAGACATTTTTATTAAGTCTCCTAAAGCCAGCCAAAATTATCCGTATCTGATTGAAAAAAGAGAAAATGGAATCAAGAACTCAGAATAAAACCAATCCATTATTGATTGAGGAGGAGAATACGGAACAACATCAACAAAATTCAATCAATAATGATACGGCAGAATTTAATGAAAAAACTAATAAAGATGTTTCTGAAAAACATTTGGAAATACATACGCCAACAGTTAGAGTTTCTAGCCGTGCAAATAAAGGCAAAGAACTTAGAAGACGTATAGATGAAATATGGTCAGTACAAGAAATCAAAGAACCTAAAACATATACGGATGCAATTAATTGTGATGAAAAGGCACAGTGGTTAGCTGGTATGCAAGACGAAATGGAACCTATGAAAAGGAATCAGACTTGGGAACTCGTCAAATTGCCCAAGGAAAGACAGCCATAGGAAGTAATTGGGTTTATAAAATAAAATGTAATTCCGATGGTAAAATATATCGTTTCAAAGCTCGTTTTGTTGCTCAGGTCTTTTCGCAGAAAAATGAAACCGATTATGATGAGGTTTTTGCCCCGGTGGTATCCCACACTAAATTCAGAATTTTATTTTCAATTGCTGGTAAGAAAAATATGATTGTCAATCACATTGATGCAAAAACAGCCTTTTTAAACATGAAAACAGTGAACTGGTTTATCTACTAAAGAGAAGCATATATGGATTAACACAGGCTGCAAGATCATGGAATAATACATTACACGAAATTTTAATCGGAATGGAATTCAAACGAAGTTTAAATGATCCCTGTTTGTATTATGGTAACATTTACGGGAACATATGCTATGTAATCGTTTATGTAGAAGATATTATTCTGGCTCGTTCAACAATGGAACAAATAAGGTACGTTGAAGATAATCTATCAAGTAATTTTCCAATAGAAAATCTGGGCGAATTGAAACATTATTTGGGAATTGAAATATCGAAAGATTTCGATGGGAACTTTCAAATTTGTCAATCAAATTATATAAATAAAACGGTTATTGAATTTGGGCTTCAAGATGCAAAATCCGTTAGAACCCCTTTGGATTTATGTTACGGAAAAGGAGGAGATACTAATTTTCTTGAAAATAATATTATGTATCGCAAATTGATTGGGCATCTTGTATATATTTCCGTTAACACCAGACCTGACATCTCAGCAGCTGTAAGTATTTTAGGGCAAAAGGTATCGCGGCCCACTAATGAAGACTGGATACAGTGTAAGCGTGTTTTGAAATATTTAAAATCGACAGCAAATTTAAAATTGAATTTAAGCAACAAAGATAATGAATAAAAACTAATTGGTTATGCTGATGCGAACTGGGCTGAAGAAAGAATTGAAAGAAAATCTAATAGTGGCCGAATATTTTTCTACAATGGTGGTACTGTTTCTTGGTCCACTCGTTGCTTCTTCAACATGTGAAGCGGAATATATTTCATTATCTGAATCTGCAAAAGTGGCAAAATGGCTTAGACAAATATTGGAAGATTTGCAACAATCAATTAATGAATCAACATCTCTTCTAAACGATAACCAAAGCTGTTTGCGTCTTTTGAATGTAGATAAATATTCTTGTAGAACAAAGCATACGAGATACAAAATGACAAAAGATTTAGTGAAGAAGCATATCATTTCAATAAGCTATTGCCTTTCAGAGGAAATGATAGCTGATATTTTAACGAAGCCGTTCGCGCCAATTAAACACGATTATTTTCGCGGAAGATGTAACTTAAAGTGAATGAGGAGGAGTGTTGTAGTAATAACATTCACTTTCAGCATATAACAATTTTACTATTACTTAATATATAACATGTTTAAGATATCTTAGTAACTTTTGAAACCAATTAATATATAACTTGTTTTAAGATATCTAACTAACCTTTGAAACATATAAATTTTAATATTATATGAAGAAAAATTTTTTATTCCAAATTTCTTTAATGAAGTTGCACTAAGGGCTTCCTCGATTTGCACCTTCCGACGGATACAAGGTCGTTCTCTTCGCCGACTTCCGCAGATCCCCGCATCAAATACCCGTCTCGCCGGAGCATCCTCCTCCATTCGAATGACATGGCCGAGCCAGCGCCGCCGCTGGATATTAATACGCTGCACAACGTCCATGCCGTTGAGGAGCTCATACAGCTTACTGTTGTATCGGATGCGGAAATCTTCGCCAACTCGCACTGGACCGAAGATCTTACGTAGGACTTTTCTCTCGAATACTCTCGAGGCTGCTGCATCGGTTCTTAATAAGGTCCATGCCTCTGCGACATAAACAAGCACTGGTAGGATGAGCGTCTTGTAGAATATTAGTTTCGTCGTACGAGAGAGGTCTCTGTTACTCAATTGCCTATTGAGACCATAGTAGCGATAGTAGCATAGTTGGCAAGAGTGATTCTTCGCTTGATCTCCAGACTGACATCATTTTTGGTGGTAACAGCGGAGCCAAGATAGATGAATTCCTTGACTGCATCAAAAGTATAGTTATCGGCCGTAATCTGAAAATCTGTACGCCGCACTTCTCTACTTGTCGATAACATATACTTTGTTTTGCCCTCATTTACTGCCACACCCATCTTCGTAGACTCCCTTTTAATAGCGCTAAAGGCAGCAGTAATATCTCGCTTGGCACGCCCTATGATGTCAATGTCGTCAGCATACGCAAGCAACTGGACACTTTTATGGAAGATAGTGCCATTGCGATGCGCTCCCGCCTTTCGCAAAGCACTCTCCATGACGAAGTTGAAGAGATCGCATGACAAGGGATCGAATTGTCTAAAACCTCACACAGTATCAAAAGGTGCGGAGAGTACCTTGACAAAGCTGCAGGAATTGCTCAACGACATTCTGCATAGCCTTATCAGCTTCGCAGGTATACCGAGCTCAGACATTGCGCCAAAAACACGATCCATTATGGGGCTATCGAAGGCTGCCTTATAGTCGACAAAAAGATGGTGTGTATCAACTTGCTTTTCGTGGGTCTTTTCCAGGGAGGGATGGATTGCATGCAAACAAGGTAAAGTTTCTGACTATGGTCAACGTGGCGACCACCAGGGCGATCCTTGTCTTGCTTTATTCAAGTTGACACGCAGCCTCCTCGTGGCCCCTCCTGGATGGCATTCTAGCACCCGCTAGATGTTATCTAAAGCGTGCAGCGAAGTCCTATCCCTTGGACATTAAATTTGGGTTGTGCGTAGGGCTTGGAACCCACCACGTAAAAATATCAGTGAAGACCAAAAAAAAGTAACTTCATTACATTATGAAAATTGTGACAAGAGTCCACAACTATGTATTGGAGGAATTTTTACAGAAAATGCGTCAGATAATGCTTTAAATCGGTTAGTATAATGGCTGTTGGAAGTGGTTTGTTGCTTATATTTATGATTATTACCCCAAAATTTTTACGTTTCGAAGTGATATTAAAATGAGATCAAAAATTAGCTCTTTTTAAGTTATTTAATCTTCAATTAGAACAAAAGCAGTTCGCCTATTACTTGTTTTTCACATATTGCTTGTTTTTTCACCTATATTAATTTTGATTCGTACACGTTCGTACACTTCGCGAGTATAAAAGACTAACTGCAAAAATAGTTTGGATAATGTTATAGATATCTAGACGTTTGTCTTAGGAACAAATAATTTTCAGTGTCTTATAATAATGGTCATGCTGATGATCGTGGTTATAATGTATTATTTGAAGTTATCCAAGAATTGTGTTCTTATGAAAACCACAACCATTTAACATGCACCATTTTTCCTCTTCCCCTTTATAGTTTCCCAACTAAATATGTTTAATGATATTTCATTTTCAAAAGTTCATGTTCATAAAATGCACCTTTGATTTCGCTAACACGATAGTCTTCTAAAGTATAAGTGTAAGGCCTTGTATTCTTTTTCAAATACATGTTTTTATTATTTTATAAGCAACATGATCACCAACTTTAAACTTGAATCTCATAAAAGCCTTCAAGTTATTATAAACCGTATCTAAATGGGGTTTTTTCCTTCTAAGAATTCAAATCATTATTAATTTCAATATTTATTTCTTTTTTAGTAACAGCCATAAACTTCTATTGGGTACAATTTATCGACCGAATAATAGAATCAATATAAAACCTTTATTAGACAAATTGTCCTCTTTGACTTCAATGCCAACATTCTTTTTGATAGGGGATTGGCAGAAGATATGGGTGCCATTGGTTTATACTTAATAAATACCTGTATTCCTACACATTCTATTTTTACCACTAGTACTTTAATTGATTTATGTTTTGTTGACAATCCTAATCGAATGCTTCTCTTTAACAAACTCTCTGCCTCCGCTTTTTCAAAACATGACCTCCTTTCCCTATCATATGATTTTCGGACTCAGGATCACGTGATTAAGTATAATGATTTTAAGAACATTGATTATGCTTCACTGCAAACGAAATTAGCAGCTCTACCTTGGAATTAAACTTCTTTAATGCTTACGGTGGACGAACAGGTTAATTTTTTACAGGGCAATATACAGTATCTTTTTGAAAAATATGTTTCCATTATGACTGAAAAATTACGAAATGGAAAGCCGTGGTTTACTAATGAAATTAGGATCTCACTTAGTGATAGGAATAATGCGTGTTACAGGTATAAGAGATTTAGGACAACTGATCTGTACAACATTTTTAAGGCATGTAGAAAATATACAAATCTGAAAATCAGAACCGGAAAATTTATTTTCTACGCGGGAAAATTCCAGTCAGATATTTGCAACAAAAAAAAAAATGGGAAGATATTCGATCTTCAGGAATAATGAATAGTATTCCTATATCCAGCAACACTCTTGATGTAAATCATTTTTCTAATATACCTACTACTGATGCAGACCTAGAAAATTACAAATCATCTGATGTGATTTCTTCCTCTATTCTTATGACCCAACTTAATTTTGAATTGAAAACTGTTAATCAGGAAGATGTTCTTGAATGTATTCTTGGCATTAAATCCAACTCCGGCGGCAATAATGAGATTAATCCCAAGTTTGTTAATTGATTTTACTATACGTCCTTCCAAAAGGTATAAACACATAGACGACAGACAACAGTTCGTCAGTTCAACAGAAAATCCTGCCAACTGTTTTTGCTGCCGTAAGCTGACAGCTTAAATTTTTTGAAAGCAGAGCAAAAAACACATCTAATAGAAAATATAAACAATAAACAAAAATTTAAATTATGAACACTTTTCAGTGGTGTCATTATCGAATTTTTTCTCATGCAAAATAAAATCACACGTATAAAAAGCATATTTATATATATATATATATATATATATAAATATATATATATATTATATATATATAATATATTATATATATATATAATATAATTCCACACAAAACTTGCGTTAAATGCATTAGAATCACGTGGCTTTTCTACATAAGACCAACGTAATATATGTTGGTCCTAACCACGTCATGTATAAAATTAACACACACAACATTAGTGGTGTGAGAAACTAGTTCGTAAACCTAACCGAATGGTTGTAATGCCCAGATGTGTACGTCTTTATGAATTCATAAAAGGTATTTTCAAAATATCAAACGAATTCGCATACAAAATATGATTCCTTAATATTTTATAATTCAGTTTTACTTTTTGTAAATATATGGATTGTTTTTTTTTATTTGTTGTTTCTCTTCAATACGTACGTTTCTCTTCAATAACAATTTTAAGCTGTTATTTAATTATTATTTTATGTTGTATTGGCATCACTAATTTGGTTGTAGCTGCTCACAAAAATAGAAAATATTCTAAGTTGGGCAGAAACTGCTTAGGTTGTTGCCTTGGATTTTTCTGTTCTGCCTTCAATATAATCGTCTCCATATAAACGTGTGTATTAACTTGGTAGCTTTCTGTTGTCTGTCGTCTGTCGTCTATGTGTTTATATCTTAACATAACATATTTAATAATTACAACGTCTATTTTCCCTGCAATGTGGAAATGTGGCAAGATAATACCTGTACCTAAACAGAATAAGGCCTACCGCCCAATAGCAATATTATCATACTCATCGAAAATTTTTTTGAAAAATTAATGCATTCGCTAATGACCCTGTACCAGTATGGCATTATTGTACGGCTGTGAACTCTCAGAGGCCTGACACTTAACAGCATTAGATACCGCAATCCACCTTTGGAATGAATTACCAAACGATATACAGCTATTAAGCAAAGCTAGGCAATTCAAAACCACCTTATTTACGTTTTTTAACAGACAACAAAATACATGATGCAATTATTTAATAATTTTTTTTTCAATTTAATCATATTATTTAATAAAATTTATTCTTAAGTTATGTTTTTAAGATAAATTATGGTCTTATGTCTATGTCTTTTATAAATTTATTATCGTTTAAATAAATAAATATTAAAATATTTTGGCATCATTTTAATTATGAAATGTGTTGTTATATTTATCTACCAGTTCTAGATATTTGTTTATCCATTTTAAATGTCGAAATGGATTGTTAAAGAGCTCCCTACCATTGTTGGTTTGTAGGTTTTCGGTTGGATTTATCGAATACACGTTTCATGGCAATCGTTACGTTTAGTGCTCCCAAGCTTTTTTAAAACGTAGTTGGCAACCTCTACGATCCGAACGTATTCAATCTATAGTAATTCCATTAAGTATTTCATCACAGGACGAGTTCTAACCCATTCACTATTACAATTTCTATACATTTCAATCCTGCGAATTCTCTCTATCCTTCTCAATTTTTGCACAACATTAGGAGACAACATTTTGACATAATGCCAAACTTCACCAAACCGCAGCATATACGAAACTATATTTTCTGGTGTCACTCTTTAATTTATCGCGTTCTTTGCATTCCGATTTCCATTATTGCAGAAGGAACAGGTTAGCCCATAGTCGTGGCCTTACTTGGAGAGATGTCACCAGAAACAGTCATACCCTGTTAAAGACTGTGTCATGTAAAATTCAACATAACCGCGTTTCCTTTCAACCCAACTGTACGTTTCCGATAAGTCAGTGTCCATCCTTCCGTGTGTATCCATCCTCCCGTCGTTCTTCCTATGTCAAAGTTCCTCCAACAATCCTAACCCTATTATACACCCTTTTCAGTTCCATAGCCATAACATCAGGTGGAGTTATACCTGATATGACACCACTAAGGTTCCTTAAACGAAATAAAGATTTTGCAGATCTAACGTAGGTTATAATACCCAAAGCAGGTGCTGTATGTATCATTACCGACTGAATAACCTTTGCTAATAACAATCTTCTGCTCTGATTCGGCCCATTCTATGTTAACTGTAATGCGGGATAATGTAGTGTTCATTCAAGCAGTTTTTGATAAGCCTTGTCAATATTAGTTCTAACATTCAATCCTACATCAACGATTACTCCTAATTTCTAAGCGATAGATAAGATTTTATATTATGTATTAAGGGTAATACACTCAATTTTCTTCCTGCTTGTTATCCAAATAGCTTCAGTTTTCTATCCAGCTGTTCGCTGTCGTAAGCCAGTTTTTTATTCTACACAACGTCGTCATACACGTAGCCTCAATTTGACACAATTCTTTTGCCGCTTTTGTCACTGCCCTACCATCAACATAACCAATTATCTGTACACCCTTTGGTATTAGAAGACGTAAAACTCCATCGTTGAGGATCCCTGTGGAACTGCACAAACTATTTTATATTTCTTAACTTCATCAACTGTGTTATAGAATACTACTCTATCAAAAAAATATTGCTAATACGCATAAGATGCACCGGCATTTGCGGAATCTGTAAAGCTGGTATAATATACGACCAGTTAAAAGCATTTTTAACATAAAGAGTTATGACTGCACAATATATTTTAGAACCGTGCATCCACCTGGTTCTTTCAACTGCATGCCTGCTATCGTTGTCTATTTCTTAATTGCGTCTATAGTTTAACATTGATTTTTCTTTTTAAGATGCTGTTTCAAACGATTACAGACCAATCGATCAAAAATGTTTCCAACTGTATCCATCACACAATCTTGTCGCGATGTGGGGGCTTAAGTGTACTTCGATTTCCTCTGTGACCCTGCGTGAGTTGTAGTGCATGACTACAGGTTACCCTAATATTGTGGGAAGACTCTGTTGTCGGATCAACGTCATACATGGTCTATTCTTAACTTATGTCTTTAAATTGACTGTTTCAAGGTGGTGGTTGTAGCTTTTCGGACCTAGTTGCGTATGCACGGTAGCGCCGGGGTGAAACCCGCAGTGTGAACAGCTCCAAGCTGAGGCTACAACCGCCCCCACGCACGTTCCTTGTCGGTCACTGTTAAGTTGGTGGTGCAGGTTCGGTTGAGACGACTCCCGATTAGTACCCAGTCTGGCTCTGAGCATCCCACAAGGGCTTGTGCCAACCATTGCGTGGCCTCCCGGCTTACATAGATAACGAAGGGACCACTTATAGATAACGACACATTCCGGGCAAGGATAACGGCTTTGCGTGGGGACCCATTAGCCATGAATACCAACACAAAGCAAAATAAAACCAAACCCGTGTTAACTCAAGTTGGTGAGCGCAAAGCATCCACTCTAGCCAGTGGACGCAACACTCTCTTCAGGCAGACACCTCTCAGAAATGCTGATGTTCCTACTCCAAAAGTCAAAGCACAAGTATCTACTTTGGCAACAGCCCGCTGGGCATCTTCGACCAAGGCACCGTCTACCTCCAAGGCTGCTGCGTATATGCTCATGCACTCTTCGACTGCCTCCAAGGCATTGACAGATAAGTCTGGCGCGCAGGCTGCTGGCATGAACACACCTTCGAGTGTCAATAGTACCTTGAGTGCTAGCGTTAGGGTATATAGAACCCGCAGATCAGCCATGCGGATCATTGCAGAGACGGCCCCAAAGAGGCAAAGATCAACCAAGCTAAACGCTTCACTCCAGCCTCGAAGGTGACCACATTAAAAATGCCCCCCGCTACGAAACCCTGTCCGTCGACGTAGTCGAGACGTCGTGACCCCATTAAACCTTCCAGGCCTCTCAGAATCCTGATGGTTCCATTGCTTCCACTAAGTGAAAGCTGTTAGAATACTCGCTCTTGGACGTCTTCCTCCAACCCCAGCCCTTCACCCAGCTGTAGTGATGCATGGTGCTTTCAAGAGCATATCTTGGTATCTGGTATCTTTCAGACCAGATTTCTAACACCCCCAATCCAAACCGAGAATCCCGACTGGACCATCTGACTCGGAAACCAAACTGAGCATCCTCAAGGCTAGCAACACTCACCTGTCCACCCACAACTAGAGGGTGGCAAAAGTTGCTGACCAATGAGGTGACTACCACGAGGCGGTGATCATCCTGAATGAGTCACTTTCGATTATCAATGCCAGCGGTGGCGTGATAAAGTATGGCTTCAGCTCAATTGAGCTAAGGGTCTACAAGTCGGACTCTCGTGCTACCGTACGTCCTCCATCAGAACTCGTCCCTGTAGATCCCGTCCCTTCGGACCCCACTCCACATAATACCGCCGCATCTGACCCCATCCCGGAACCTGTCGATCCGAACTCTACCGTCGATGACATCGAATACAGAAGTGTATGTAGTCACTTTTCTCGTCGCAAGAAATCCAGTCCTGAGCTGGCTGGGGAATTCTTCGACGGCATTGATAGTGTCGCGGGCGCAACTTCCCCGTTATCGGTCTAAGAGGACGCTAATGGGACAACGGTTGATTCTCTGGCCGATGCTGAGGGTCATCCAAATTACCTTCCAACACTCCAAAACTGCTTTCGCCGCTCTGCTCCTCCGTCTAGCAGTTGCGGATACAGGAACCCTGGATCGTAGACGCCAGAGTTTATGGACCAATTTAACAGTTATCGCATTTCGCTCTTCTCCTCGAGATTAACTCGAGGACCCTCCGGATCACATCAACATACCTGGCCCATGACTATGGGCTCTCTCCCGCTCAGGCACCCATCGATCGGCTGGTAGCAGACGCGCGACTGCGTGGGGTTCCGGTTATTATCGGAGCCAATATCAACTCCCACCATGCGATAGTGGCCATGCTTACAGGTCATTGTGTTATGTGAAGACACGCGAAAAGAATGCGGCACCCATTTAACGACTTCTGCCGTGGGTACAGGTTCGTTAAGGGAGAGGAGACTGTTATCCACTTTCATTGTCGGTGCCCATCTCTTGCTAGGTGCAGATAGAGGTTATTTTTCTCCCCATTTCTTGTCAGCTTGACGGATCTATTATCTATTGATGTTAAGCATATGGCCTCGTTTATCAAACTTTCTCTCTGGTATACAAGCTTGGGGTAGTCGCACTTTTGTTGTGCAGCCCTTGCGCTGACCAACTTCTTCCTCTTCTCTGGTTTTGGCAGAACTTGATCAGTACTGAAACTGCATTTATCTATGGAATCACAACGGGTCGCTATGCTGCTCAAGTGAGTTTTTTTATATCAGAAGCTACCACTCCGACCTAATCTAACCTAACACCGATCACATAAAGTTTAGATAGTAATACCACTCTTCGAATTCATTCATCGTTAGAACACTTTATGTACTTTCATGTAAAGAGTCAAATATAGTGTTATATTACCATTCTAAGAGTTCCGTCAAGACGTGGAGCCTTAGAGTTTCCAAAACGTTCCGACGCTAGTATTACCATATTGTCCGTTACTGGATCTGTGGCCACCGAAGAAGCCGCATTCTCGTTCACTACTACATCTTCTCCTTCAATGCTCTGTATTCGAATTTATGTCCTTAATTTTGGACATAACCACCTTATGCACTTCTCCCTATGGATTTTCATCTACCCTATCGCATAGCTCGTTAAGGTAGAACGATTTCCTTCTCTTATTCGCCTTTTTCATTTCCCTATGTTAGACCTTAAAAAAGTTCCGGTAATTACCATGCTCGTTCATTTGCGTTACTTAAATTAGTTACATTTTCGTCCAGCATTAGCCCAAATATGTCTTCTTCCATGGTTTCATATTTCCAACCTTTTATTTGCGCTTTCATTATACGTCCACTTTTCTCTTCTACTGGTGCTTACCACTGATGTCTATCATTATACATATATTGCTGACTCTCCAATTAGTTCTTGAAGATAAAAACGGGCTTACAAAAGCTATGCTAATAAAATGGCCGCTCACCAATCTTCTCAAAGGTGTTCTTTGATCCAGTGTTTAATATTATACTTGAGGTATACGTGGTAGTACATAACAGCTATAGATGCGTACCCCACCAATTTTCCTCATAGTATAATATTTCCTAATAACTGGTAATCCTATCATGTATTATTTCCACACGCCCTCACCGCTACTTTCCCCATTAGGTCCTCAACCCCTGTTCCAAGACCTGAATTTTTTACTGCGCTTTAAAAGTTCCTGTGCAGCTTCACAATTGATTTTAATTTATCGGTATTTAGTTTAGTCTCCTTTCCTAGCCGGATTGTTTGCTGCCTGGACCACCAGGCGTCCAACATCTTTTCTACATGCAACACGCCATGGTTCTTTTTTACATTCCCTCACATAATCCCTTTTCATCACATTTTAGGATACATTCACTGTTGCCCTCAGAGTTTTGACATGCTCTTGAAATGTGAGCATACTCGAAACATTAAGCCGCTTTCATAAGATTGTCTTTTCTTATTCTGCATACCACCCAGACTATTTCCCGTTTCTTATAAGTATCTTGCCGCTAGCGCTGGAAGACTAATAATTGCCACTTGTGTGCCGACATGCGACGGTCTTAGGATACTAATGAAGTCTTATCTGTTATTTAATTCAGGGATTCGCGAATTGATGGCGTCAGCTATATCATATTGAGCAGTAATCTCGCCAACGTCTCGAATTTCAAGAACCACCTCATGTGTTAGATTTTTAATGCATGTCTATGTTTTGTGTGTGTGTGTTTTATTCGGTATTGTTTATCTTAAGGCCAATTGTTTTGTAAAGTTATTCTTCAATATTATTTAACTTTTGATCATAGTTTCTTGTATACATCTGTTCAAATTTAAGTATTTTATTTTTCTTTAAACCTTCGTTAAACACTTTCAGTTCACTTTCAAATATATTTAATCTCTCTACAATTTTATTTCTGCATCCAATATTTTCATTATGTATTTCATTCCTAAAACCTAATACCGTCTCTTCAATATAGATATCAAAAGTTTTATGAAGTTTAGGTACATCACCTTTTATTTCCTCAATTTTTACGGATTGTTCAATCAATTCATCTTTTTAAGATCTTTACTTATTATTTCGTGATTGTGTATATAATCATATTATCTTTAAACTTTTAAGTATTATCTACTTCAGTTTTCAGAACGTTTAGTTGATCAACCAGATTTACATATATATTCTGTTAAAAAAATTTTTTGTTATGTTGATATCTAGTAGAATATTCTCCAAATTTAGATTTATTAAGCTCTTCAATATTTCGTTTCGATAATTGTTATGGGCCAGTTTAACGAAACGTAACGTACCGTACTTTAGCTTTTTAGCATTTGGAGAGCAATGTAAACGCTTACCGATACCTTCTCTCTCGTTAGCAAAACGGAACGATCTGTGTAAAACAGAACTCCTTTACGTTTTTACGTGATATTTGAACATGAGTGATGCAGAGTTGCATTGCGGCAAAAATACCCTCTTTGGTACATTCATGATTATTTATATAAAACTTTTAAATTTTACATGCATATAATGAATTTTTTTTAAGTTTTTGATTAAAATAATAATAGCAAAATAATTTTATAAAAAATAAATATTTATTTTTAGATTTATTGTGCACACAAAACAATTTAAGCAAATTAAATAAATAATATATATGTATTTTGAGTGAAGAAGTGGTTCGAATTCCCCTTTTTGGTACTTTTCGTATATATTAATCGTATACATATATTAATTATTTAAATTGATAAATAAAAATGATTTCTCTTTAATTATTATGATGGTAATGTGTATAAAAAACTTTGAAACAAAATAAGTAAATACTAAATATTTTGAGTGGCAATGTGACGCAAATGCCCTTTTTGGATTAATAAAAAATAAAAAAAATCAGTTTGAATTCCATAAATATTGTCCAAAATTATAATATTCAAGAATAAATATTTATAATAACATAAAACTTGAAGGTACACATGCACTTGCAATATTATTGTGTCAAGTCTTTTGATTTTTATTCTGCAAAACGCAATATTGTTTAATATGTTGGTAACATTGTGTACAATAACATGGTAACATTGAAAATAGAAAATACACCCGAGTAACTACCTAGTCTAAACTGATCAGTTAGTTGAGTAGAACTCAAAATGCTTTTTTATATTTCTCGTACCCTTCAAACTTGTTTTATGTAATAAAAACTGTTTTGTTGATCTTTTCACACAAAATTATTGATTACCCAAATATGTTTGAACCTATTTTAAAACTCCAAAGTATTTTAGAAAGGGGAGATATTAGCTTTTAAAACGGTATACATAAACATTTTGTTCAAACTTACATGATATGAAGTTTGATGCGGTAAACTTGGAGAATATTATTTTTTCAAGTTTGGCCATTTTTAATTGCAAAATTTAATTAAAAACTATAAAACAAGTGGCGAAATTCTGAAAGTGCATTCTCTTGGGAAGAGATTGCCACTTCGTTTGATAAAATCGGACAAAAATTACAGTAGTTATTATTTAAAGAGTATAACAGCTGAATCATATTTTTATATATTAATGAACTTTAAGTTAAAAATTTTCAACATTTTTGATGGATCTTAATTGTGTACCTGCGAATTTGCACTTTGTGTGTTTTAACGATTTCAACTCCAGCGTGAAAGTTGCTAGGATGACGTTGTATTAATATCTTTTGATCGTAATTTAATGCTTTTCTTATTGGGCAGTAATTAGTGCGTCTGCAGAAATCATAGAAATTTTTTTAAATTACAATTTATGCTTACACAGTTAAATTTCTTTTAGTGTCAGTTTCGCCACTGTTGCTAACTTGTATATTATACGAAAAATTGCGCCATATCTATTTTTTATTATTGCGCAACTTATTATAATAGTGTAGAGGAAAGCAATAATAGTAATCGCAATAAAGCACTGATTAATATTGTGCAGTTTATGGGTGCCTTTAGAAGACCTTTTTCCAATTAAGGCCTAATCGGTAATTTTGGAATTTCACATGACCTTAACAACACCCATCGCTCTTCTGAACAGGTAACTTCGTGCAAATATCTGTATATAAATTTCTTCACATTGTGCTTTGTTCGTGTGTGTGTTGGTTTGTGTTCTGTTTGGATTTTATTTATATTCTCCGTTGACAGATGTCACATTTTTAACGTTTCTATAACTACACAAACGTTCTTACGACAACGTAGGTTACGTTTTTGCGGTTACTACGCACCACCATGCGATTAAAGCAGTAAACGTAGTCTGTCAACTAGGTAATTAGGATCATCTCAATATATACAGTCAAATGAAAAAGTTAACAGAGACCGGTGTAAGTTGACTTTTTTCCCGCTATATTTATTAAATTAAAAAAATGTTATTGATTTGTTTAAGGCATTTACAATCAAGAATTATTGGAATGAAGAATAAAAATTAGCTGGAAAAAGTCTTTGAGGGTATATTTCGATTTTCGGTTATCTAGTGATATTACCAATAAACTAAATCCAAATTAAAACTATCTTTTGTTAAGACATTTTTTTAAATTGAATAAATATTGCAATATTCATTGATAAATTCTCGTTTTCCTTTCATTTCGTCATAAGATTGATATCAACGTTTTTGTACATTGATGTGAATTAAAATATCTTTATATTTTTCTCAAATCGCTTTTAGAATGACTGAGTATTTTGTATGAAATATTATTTCAAATAAGCCTGGTATCATTTTCAGTATCATATATCCTATCCGCATAGTATTACATATATTAAATATTATTTTTTCGTTTTTATATCTCCAACCCGTATGCATCTTGACTAAAACCATAAATTTTATCAATGTTTATTACTATGTAATAAGTAATTGAATATTTATGGAGAGTTCTTAGTTGTTTTCTTACTAAAATCATCCATGTTGATCTACGTTTCGAAAATATATGTGTAGTTTTATTTCGTTTCTTATAATCATCATTAATATTATCAGATACATTTTTTCTTTTTAAATTTCGTGCAACTCTGATATGTTTATTACTACTACTTAATATTGAAGTATTTTACGTTTTATAGATTTACATTTTTGGTCTTTATCATTATTAGCGTTATCATCAACTTCCATTTTTCCTGCATCATTACCAGTAATTGCTAGGTTTTGAAATATGATTGATTGAGCTTTCGACGATTTCGTAGTATGAAACTTTGAAAATTTCTTCCTACCATTTGTTTCCTGTTCTATTATATTCATTTACTATTTAGTTTACTTGGTTAACACAATAAAACAAGAATAAATATTTTATTATTGTATTGAATAGTAGATGTTTTTTTTTTATTTTAACACATTTAAAAATTAAATTAAAAAAAAACATAAAAAGTAATAATGCTACAACAATACTGAAAATAACTTCATATTTTTGATAAAAGTAGGGAAAAACACTTTTAAAAATTTAAGGCGAATAACGACACAATAAGCTTGAATACGCCAGTTTTGAAATGGTTTGCATTGTTGATTATACAGTAGAGTTCGGAATTCATTAAATTGTCAAATGTGACATTATAAATTAGTCGTGCGAAATGTAATATGCTCCTAGTTAGCATTGTAAATTATGTTAATTCTTCCTTTGGCCACTAACTGCATCTCAGCTGGCGAACAACTGACAGCCGTACATGAGTTTGCAATAAATGTGTCTTCGCTAATAGGATTCGAATTTTAGTTAGTGTAAAATACAATGACATCCAGAGATTTCGAACCATCGCAAACGTTTTCCCACAGTTCATTTTGACGTAATCCAACCAACTTAGTTCTCTATTCAGAGTTCTTCTAAGATTTTTGACTGATTTAACAAAGTTTATATTTGATTCATTAATTTGTTGGGACTTATACTCAGACCATTTGAAAATGCTCATAAATAAATTTGATATAAACCTTGCATTATTAAACGGATGCGGTTAGGGGCATCAGTAATGCTACAAATAATGTATAGGTGCACACCTCTTGATATTGATCAGCTTCTTGATATAACCGAATTTCCTCGATTACATCGACCAGCGCACTAAGGCAGCTGTGTTTTGGCCGGATTACCTTTTAGTCAATATAGAGTTAAAATATAGATAACTACTAATTTGCAAATGTACTAAGTTTTCAAAGACCTTCGATAACTAAAGCAATATTTATATCGGGTTGACTTCAGTATGTTTCCATATTGTTGGGTACGAAGATGTGGTGATAATTGTATCGAAGATATTAGTGAAATAAATAAGTGTAAAAAGGAGCGATAGCTTAATAAATTTTGGATGCTTTCCATCATAGCCAATAGCATTAGATTTAACATCAATAAATGACCTCAGTACTTCTTCCTGAACAAAAGGCATGCAATTGAATTTATCCTATTGTTGTTGATTTTATCGAATGTTATCATAAATATTGATGCCTTTGAATTGGTGCCTTGAATAATTTTTTTAAAATACATTTAGTGCTATTTCATTTAGGATAATTTTTACATGTTTCGATTATACTCTCGAAATCTTTTATAAATCACCGATATTAACCGACCAAAAGATCTCGAACTGTACAAAGTGGTATGACATTTGACAATGTCCATAGTACCATTTTCGGAATTTACAAACTCTATTGCCGCTTTTTTGAAAAATTTAGTTTTTTTTCTAGAATATGCTTTTCCACGAAAGGTGAAAAGATAATAATATGATACGTATAAACACGACATGGGTTTTCGAATTCGGCTCACATGCTGAAAAATACTAGTTGCATTTTTAAGACCAAAAGGTAGCTTACAGATCTTAAATTTACCTTTATAAGTTCTAAATGCTATTTTTTCTTATACCGCCGAATTAATCTGATGAAGGACTGATTTTAAACCCAAAATAGAAAAAACTTAGATTTTTCAATTTCCCAAAATATTCGTTGTGGCTTGTAAGGGATAGTAAAAGTTTTCGAGTTTGTCTTTCTAAAGTGGATTACAAGTCGCTTTCTTCTGTTGCAGGATTCATCGATCCCTGTTTTGTCCACAATATATATAAGGTTAATTTATTGAGAAGGTCTAATAATAAAACTTTTCAATAATGCGGAAAATTTTTTGTTTACAAACTCATTGACCGCTAACGGATACCAATGCCTAAAGTTTAAAGCTTTTCGAATTTATTGACATCGTCGGAGTAAAAATATTCAAATATTCCCTTTCTCGTGTTTCAATACAATTGATTAGTGCTTTAATTTAAATCCAAAAATCGAAACCCATAATCCATCAAATGACAACACAAAAAACCTTGAAGCTTCTCATTAATGAATTAATGAGACATTTTATAGTTGCTCTCGAAATACGAACTTAACAAAAAAAAAACTTTGAAGTAATTTAATTGAACGTTTGAAGTAATTTAATTGATATAAAAAAACATTTTGAAGTTAATTTGCGTAAGACCCTAGATGGAAATTTCCTTCCCAGGAAAAAATACGCATACAACAAGGAAAGATCTGTTGAGACTGCCCTGCATAGCTTGGCGTGTAGAATAACAATATCGCTGACACAAAAAGAATACACTCTGGCTATTGTGGAATTATTCGCTCTACCCGACGCGTTGAAAAGATTAGGTGTACAGACGTTGGAGCTTATTGGAAACTTATTTCCAAAACACAGACAATTGGTTGAAAATTGCACGGAAATTGTACAAAATTTGAGCGAAGAGAAGGACCAACAGTGTCCGCATACGCCAAGACTTGAGCGTACTCACACAGCGCGTACACATGAACACGCAAGTTTATTGCCAAAGGTCGTGAAACTGATTTCATTGGTGTCGCGCCATCATTCTAAAGAATTGAACATTTCACGCACCAGATTACGTCGAAATTTGTGAAAAGAATTTGGTATGACGCCTTACAAAATTCAGTTGGTTCAAGAGTTGAAGTTTCATGAACATCCGCTTCGTTTTTGCTGTTTCTAGCACGATGACGTCGATTTTGCAAAAAAAAAATCATATTTTCAGGTGAAACTCATTTTCATCTTAGTGGGTACTTTAATAACCAAAATTGCAGTATTTGGGGCTCAGAAAACTTATACGTGATCTTACAAAAGCCAATGCATTCATTACGAGTGACTTTTTAGTGCGGCTTGTGGAGTGGAGTTATCATTGGCCACATTTCTTTGAGCTTGGTATTGTTGTGCACGATGTTTCAAAAGAGTGGTGCAACTTGCCATACAACTCATGCCACAATCGATTTTTGGCGTCAAATTTTTGATGGCCGTTTCANNAAATGGTGAAATGAAGTTGGCCAGCAAGAAACTGCGACTTAGCACTGTTGGACCTACAAAACAGAGGCAATTGAGTATTTGAAGGCCAACATTCGTGATGCAATTGCAAAGATACGTCCACATACATTCAAAAAAGTGCACGAAAAGCGGCAGCCATATGAATGAAATAATACTCCATCTCTAACCGGAACAATTGTACTTCACAAAAAAAAAAAAAAAAAAAAAAAAAAAAAAAAAATGGAAAATTTAAAACATTTTTTGTTGTTTCGCTTTTTAAATTTACACTATTAAATGGCCCATCCTTTATAATAAAATATAATTCAATACAGTCGCAGCCTAGTAGAACAAATGAATAACAAAAAGAATAATTTGTTTTTATCGTTGAATTTAAATTTTTATATACATTTTGCATTAAAGAACACAAACTAATATGTTAATACGTATCACATACATACATAATTGGTCATTACAACCCTTTAGTCAGGATTACAATCTTTCTTTTCACACCACTTATGTTATGTTTATTATTTTATACATGATTGGCGGGACCTACAATTTAATGTCGACTCCGAGCGACAGATTTTTTCAGAAACATTTCATAGCAATTGTATTTACTCTCACAGTTTTTGCCACAAATCTGCTGAGAGGAAGTCCCCGAAAATATATTTTCTTTTTCATATATCGCTTTGTTGGAGATGTCTGACTTGGAGTTTAAACCGTCACCTCACGTCTACACACTACTTACTAAACTGCGGCGACTTCGTACCAACCATGTAAAATCAGTAATAAATGATTGCTTGTATATTGTTGATAATTTTTCTACCAATTCTCTTATCACTGAAGACTTGGCGTAATCCATTATATTCTTTATAATTTGTGTTTACAATCTTTTTCCAGATTAGAAGTTTAGAAAATCTACATTTTTACATAACATTATATTAAGTGCCTCATATAAAACATTTCTATGATACATTTTAACCACGCGAATGACCTTCTGGTCTATTGATTGAATTACGGTTCGGTACGGTGTTAGGCGATAAATAAAGAGCCCGTATAATTCCATCTTTTGTTAATTTAATAATTCTTGTGCGGGCGGATAACTTGGAGCATTATAAGCCATTAACCCAATTGCGGATGTGAATGCCAATTCAAAATAACCCATTTGTTTAAAAGGTCAAACTGAATAAAATAGGGGTGCAATTTTTGCTAATAGCATCTCTTTTACGTTCAATTCTCAGATATTAAAGACTACTAATTATAACACAGATGTGATTAATGATATCCTATTAATCTTTATCTTAAAAATCTCTCCGCTGGTATAAGAAGGTTTTACTACATCTATTAGATATTCATGTATAGTCGCCGTAGTCTAGTGGGTAGTTTGTTGGCTTATTAGACGAAAGGCCAGGGTTCGAATCCCCTGTCAGACATCAAAAACGAAATATGAAAAAAATATTTCTTCGGCGGCTTCCTCTCAGCAGATTTTTGGCAAAAACTCTGAGAGTAAATAAAATTGTCATGTATCTGTCGTTCGGTGTCGACTTTAAACTGTAGGTCCCACCACTCATGTATAAAATTAACACACACAACATAAGTGGTGTGAGAAGCTAGGCCGTAATCCTGACTGAAGGGTTGTAATGGCCAATTATGTATGTATGTATGTATAGAATTACAAATGAGGAAAGATTAGAAACAAATTAAAAGAAATCTGTTCAGACTCTAGAATTCTCGTAATTCGTATTGAGAAATTATCATTCGGATTACAAAGTTGCATTTCTCTTGTAATCTTTCTCTTTTGAATTATAATTAATAAATAAGAATATTAGGTTGCGTAGTTTTGCAGGGAAGCTGATAGAGTACGCAATATCATTGAATTTTGAGAGAGTACAGCTCCAATTCCATTGGCTGAGGCGTCGGAAATTAGTTAGGATGAGGCGGCAACAAATTCTTCGAAGACAATCCTTTTTATCTTTTCAAATACATTTTATTCTACTTCATCTAGTAAAATTTTAAAATTTTTCGATTACACTCTCGAAATCTTTTAAAAATCACCGATATTAAGCGAATAGAAGATCTCAAACTGTGCAAAGTTATTGGAATTTGATGGTTGACAATGTCCCTAACATTTTCCGGACAAGTTTTAGTACCATTTTCGGAATTTACAAACCCTAAAACTAAAAATTTTTTTTTTTTTTTTAAAAATTTACATTTTTTTGAATGTGTTTTCCACGGAAATTGAAAAAATAATAATTCCGTACGTATAAACATGGCAGGAGTTTTCGGTTTCGGCTCACACGTAGAAAAATACTAGTTGCATATTTAAAACCAAAAGGTAGTTTGCAGATCTTAAACTTTCCTTAATAAGCTCTAAAGGCTGTTTTTTTTCCTTATTCCGCTGAATTAATCTGATGCAGGACTAATTTTAAATCCAAAATTTACCAAAATAGGAGTCGTGTCTTGTAAGGGATACTTGTAGTCTTCGAATTTCTCTTTCTAAAAGCGATTAAAAGTCGTTTTCTTTTGTTGCAGGATTACCGATCCCTGTTTTGTTTATAATCTGTATAAGGTTAATTTATGGAGATCGAGGAGGTGTAATAATACCACATTTCAATAATGCGGAAAATTTACAAATTCTTTGACGGCTGACGGACACCAAAACCTAAAGTTTCATGATTTACGAATTTATTGACATCGTCGGAGTAAAAATAGTCAAGTTTTCCATCCCGTGTCAACGTGTCTCAATATAATAGATTTGTGCGTTAATTTAGATCAAAAAATCGAAACCCATAATGCCATCAAATGTCTCCACGACCGACAACACAGAAAAAATGCAGCTGTTTCAAATAAATGAATGAGTCATTTTATAGTTGCTCTCGAAATGCCACGTGTGAACGTAGTAATAAAAAAATGATTGAAGTAATTTGATTGATTTAAAAAACATTTAATGGAATGTATTGAAGTTCCCGTATTAATCAGTAACTTTAACGTTCTTCCGAATTTCTATATACGGGAAGTAGTACCTACCTAGCAAAAATTTATAACATCTACATTCCAATCATAATTCTCGTTTAGTGTGTCAAAAGTGAAGTGTTCCTGTCTGTTTTTTTTTTTCAACACATAGAATGCAATTTCTTGTTTTCTGCTTAAATTCTCATTTATTTTCTGCTTAAATTCTCATTTATTAATTATTGTTGTAACTAACAAATAATTCGAAACAGTTAAACAAACATAAGCTTTAATGCTTTAAAACATATCTGTGATGATATTTCATCAAGCCAGAAGAGAGTTTCTAATTAGGTCGGATGGCTTCCTCTTTTTAAGTCTACTTTGCAAACCAATGGGATCAACAAGTGATGATGCCTCTGAATTTACGTGTATGAGTACTTTGTTTTGAAAACGTTCAATAATAGTTATATTTTTCTTCCTTATGCATCCCCACAATTGTGACTACATGTATTCATATGAAAATGGAAATGGTGTCACATCGTTTAACATTAAAACGTTAAACAAAAGCTATAAAAACAAAACAACGGACTTGTTTACTTGATTAAAAATAAACCAAAATATAGCAGTAACATTACTATACGAAAGAGGAAAGTTAACAACAATGGCGAAACTGCCACTGAAAGAAATTTAACTGTGTAAGCATAAATTGTAATTTAGACAATTTTCGATATTTCTGCCACGCACCAATTATTGTTCAATAACAAAGTGTTAAATTACGATCAAAACATATTTTGCCAACTAAGCATCTGGATGACCGTACATGTGAATACAACGTGATACTAGCGGCTTTCATGGTGAGGAGATGAAGCGATTTAACATAGTTCTGAATCGTTCCTTAAAATTTCATTCTATTTTAATATAATTTATTGGAAGTAATATTAATTGTCATTTCATTAAATAAATTTTTTTATGAAATAAATGATATTTTGATTAAACAATTGTAAAATGAATAATTTTTTTCATAATAAATCGATTGGTAAGTTTTTAACTGGCGCCCGAGCAGGGGCCCATTTATACAAAATAATGGTGTCCTTTATAATATAAATATTCAAATAATATAAAACTAAATTAGCTTTGCGATTCACAAGGGACCCTCTACGGCTATAAATACAAAATTATAAAATAATATTTGAATAAACTTGTAAACGCCTCTCCTTCGACAAACTTCACCAGGAGGGTGCAGAAAAAATTACAGATGTGTACCAGATATGTATATAAAAATTTAAAAGAAGTGGAAAATTAAGGAAAAGGAAAAAATATAATAAAAAATATATAAACAATTTAAAAAAATAAATTAAAAAGTAAATGCTTGAAAGAAACGCCAATAGTGAAAAAATTTAAAGAAAATTGTGGGAAATTGTCCTAAGAAAAAAAGGAAGAATAAAATTTTTTAAAAAGGGATACAGAAAATAGAGAACAAATGAAAGTGCAACGGAAAACTTTTGGTCAAACGGATATACACATATATACAGCAACATAATTCTCAGGTGAGTCATTTTGCCAACTAACTACTGTAATACTTTTTGTGACTATAGAAGGAATGAGGACGAGCTTGAGTATAGTGCAGGGAACACGGAGGAAGTTACGACATTGCACGTACCGCGGACGAAAGAGGATTTGAAAGCAATTAGTAGACTTCCTGATAGCGTCAAAGAACTACGTTCATTTGATGGAAACCCTTTGCATTATGTCTCCTGGGTGCATTCAGTCGAAATGGTACTGAAGGATTTCGAAACAGTAAAGACAAACCAATATACTGGTCAATAATGCAAAGCATAAGACAAAAGGTTGTGGGGAAGCGGATGCAGCCCTAGTATCGCACAATGTATTCGAAGCTAACTGGATTTATTTCTCCATTACGATGATAAAGGAGATTTCCAGACGCTGGAATATCAACCAAATCAACTGTCTCAAGGTTCATCAAAGGTGGATGAATTTTACTCAACCGCAAATCAATTATCTTTGATAATTAATAAGTTGAAAACCGAAACTTACAGCGAAGAAAGCGTAAACACTCTAATAAGTACGCACAGGAATAAATCATTGGACATATTTATACGGGTTTTACTCCTGAATTATCCAGTATGGTAATAATTCGACGGCCAATAACATTGTCGGAAGCGTACTCTGCTTGTCTCAAGCTTCAAAATATTACCATGAGGAATAATATTCTCCATACAAGAGCTATAATTAAGAGCAATACACCACAAATTCAAGTGTATAGGACAACTCCACCCAGACTTCCTAAGTCTTTTAATAGCAATCCTCCGACAAATCATTATAGGTGCAATAACTAGCAGCTGAGAAATAATAGTTATCATCAGCGCAATCCGAACTTCAACTATAGATTAGCACCTTATGTCAAATCACACCAGGTAAAACCAGAACCTATGGAGGTGGACCATTCAATACAAACGCGGAAGGTACATTACATGAACCGACCATGGCCAGCTTGAAAAAAGAAGTGCTTCTGAAATGTTTAACAGGGACAAACAAGCACGTCTTTATCATTTAGATATGAACCATGATGATGCAGAGGAATTTCCTCTAGATGAGGTAGTAAACAATTTTGATAGCGCAGCAAGTGAGCAAAATTTTATGGGGGAAGACCATCAAGCCTACCTTACATAGAATATATGACGGTCGATACCGGCACGAAGTAGTAGTACCACGGTTAGTAGTTGACTATAAACGGCTAAACGCTGTGACCGTTCCTGATACATACCCAATACCAGATATAAATGCCATCATTGCGAGTCTAGGAAATGCAAAATTTTTCAGAACAATTGACCTGACCTCCGGCTTTCATCAAATCCCGATGAAACCTTCAGATATTTCTAAGACTGCGTTTTCCACGATGAATGGAAAATTCGAATTTCTTCGGCTACCGTTTGGCCTGAAAAATGCCCCAGCAATCTTCCAATGAATGATCCAGGACGTTCTTAAAGAATTCATAGGGAAGATCTGTTACGTCTATAGACAATATAATTGTATTTGGACATAGCGAAAAAGAAACTTTGCGCAATGTTGACACAATTTTTAAAAGGTTGGAAGAAGCAAATTTAAAGGTTAACATAGAGAAGACACATTTCATGCAAACCGAAGTAGAGTTTTTAGTGTATGTAGTGAGTTGTAATGGTATTTAGCCAGATCCTAAGAAAGTGCAGGCTATTGAAAATATTTTACCTCCTACTAATCTTAAAGAATTAAAAGGATTTTTAGGGATGGCATCGTATTACAGGCGCTTTATTAAAAATTACGCGAAAGTGGCAAAACCACTTACAAATTTGATGAGAGTTGAAAATGCGCAAATAAAGGCTAGTCAGTCAAAAAAAGTTCAAATAAACTTAATTAATGAAGAACTACGGCAGAAATTCTAGCATTCCCTGATTTTGATAAACCATTTAACCTTAGCACCGACGCCTTAAATTACGCCATCGGTGCTGTTCTTTCTCAAGGCGATATTGGTAAGGATAAGCCAATCGCCTATATATCACGATCATTAAATAAAACAGAAGAAGGATAAGCTTTAAACGAAAAGGAGATGTTAGCCATTGTATGGGCGTTAGATAATTTAAGGAACTACCTTTATTGTGACAAGAAAATAAGCATCTAAACCGAACATCAGCGTCTTACTTATGCTCTATAAGGCCCGCATAGAAGAGTATAATCACGAATTAATATACAAACCTGGTAGATCAAATGTTGTTGCAGATGCTCTCTCCATATTAAAGATTAGTATCAATCACATTAGCGATGTATCCACTATAACAGCTAATAAGGATGATTTCCAAATTACAAGAACGGCGTCAGAAACAAGCGACATCGATGCATCATCAACAGGATCAACTATCCACAGTGCGGTACAGGATGCTTCGGATCTCATTCCCCACATGGAATTTCCAATTAACATCTTCAGGAATCAAATAATTATAAAACTTGGACCAGATCTACAATCAAATGAGATGCCACACAAAAATTCTAATCGGAACGATTTTTCGTCAACTGAGTGGAATTCTGAGAACCTTTCGGATATCCCTACGTCCTAACATAGTTTACGGTATCAAAGCACCAGATTCGTTTTTGCCAATTATATAAAATAAAATATAAAATTAGAATCTCCCAGAAAATAGTTGCAGACGTCAATTTAGAAAACCGGCAATCCGAAATAATCCAGAGAGAACATCGTAGGGAATACTACTTTCCACGTATGTACGCTATAATAAGGATATTCGTGTCGAATTACGATGTGTGTAATGCTAACAAATATAACAGAAAAACCCACCCGACATGAATTTCAAGAAACACCTGCACCTACGATAGCATGTGAAAGTTTGCACATGGACATAATGGAAATACAGGATCAAAAATTTATGTCCGTCATTGATAAATTTTTTAAGTTTGCCAAACTTTTTTATATTAGCGACAGATCAGTTTGAAACATTAGGGAAAAACTAGTAAAAATTTTGCATTATTTTACAGTACCCAAAATTCTAGTATCTGACAATGAAAGTAGTTTCATTAGTCCTTTGACCAAGGATTTCCTTGAAAGGTTAGGAATGAAAATATACTTACCACCACCTCAACGCAGTGAGATAAACGGGCAAGTAGAACGTCTGCATTCAACTTTAATTGAAACTTACAGGTGCCTTAGAGCAGAAAATGCAGAACTTAGTGTGCAAGAACTGATCTACGTAGCAGTCGATAGAAATAATAATACCATACATTCAGTAACTGGAAGAAGACCTAATGACATATTTTTAATAGGTCAAGGACAGCAGGCTTTAATAAATTGCTTGAGGCTCGCTCTAACATTAATAGGGATCTACGTAAATTAATTAGGAAAAATATAAAGTAAGAATAATAAATTTGCATCGCCAAGGAAATATCAGAAATGTGGTTTATGTTAGAAATGTAGTTTATGTTAGAATAAAGAACATAAAAGTTAAGAACAAAGCAATATAGAAAAGGATAACAGGGTCACAATTCGTACGGCAAATGGTAAAAGGATTCATAAGGCTAATATCAAAAATTTGAATCAAATTTAGTACAGAACTTCTACCTCTTTTCAGAATAACATGAAACAAATAAAAGGATATATTAAAAATAATCTTTTTGTAATTTTTTTTTACGATTTCCTATTAAAAAATTACAAAAAAAACATAAAGAAATGTGAAACAAAAAACATAAAGAAAATGTGACTTGCACAATTAAGAAGAGCCAGCTTGTAAGTAAGACGGATCGTACATTAATAGGTTGTGAGAGACATGCCTGCTCGTGACTATACCGGGGTCTTGCGATCCCTCCATGGCATGGAGAAATAAAAATATAAACATATAAAAATTATAAGTAAATTTTTTCTTCTAACAAGTATCCCTTAAAAAAGCGAGACGCTACAAATTCAGTGTGTGGTTTTTACGCATGGGCGTACAAAATCATCAAATCTAATATCATAAGAAAAAAAAATAACATAAACTAACTTACATACATATACTAATTAAATTAAATTTAAATTAAAATTTAAAAAAAAAACGTCCTTGCCCGCACTCTTTTAGAAGCAAGCGAAATTTTAAGAGTATATCATACCAATAAAAAGGGCTATGCCCAAACACTGATAATAAAAAGGTATACTTACAGAAAGAGGATCTTACTATTAATTACCCTTCTTTTCAACGCGAACATAATCACCCCATGGGCAGCACAAATTTTCAGCTATGATGCTCCTATCGTAGCGGTACAAGCAGGAAATGTTTGGAAAATAAATGGTAACCTAGAACTAGTTTAGCTCATAAACCTCGTAAGCTATGTAACAATCGTCAATAACGTTACAGCATTAGTTGAAAGATATTTACATCCTGGTCAAAACAAGGATGTCATTAAATATTACTTTGTACAAGTACAGGAAAGATTAACCGAGCTCAAGGGCACGGGAGAAAGAAAGCCAAAGTCGATTGTTTGTATCGGTTCAGCCTGGAAATTCAGACGCTACAGATTGGAAAACTATTTTAGAAAGCCAGAATGCTATTATCACTAACAAACAACAATACAAAATCAACGCTCAACTTTTGGACGCCACAAATGAAGTCGTCCACAAGACAAATCAACTTGTCTCTAGAATGAACGAAATAACTAATGGAAAAGCAGCCGAGCATATGGGACAAAGTACTGTAAGTCAAGTGCTTGTTTAAAAGGAAGGACGCAATAAACTGTTAGAACATACCAAATGGCTAAAGATGGGATCGTAATTACAAATCTATTGAATCGAAACGAAGTTGAAGAAATTATTGCAGAAACGGAAACATTGCCATATTCAAACGCAGTAGAAGCAATTGAGTGTGGAAAGCCTTCAATTTACGCCAAATTGTCCTTACTGTTGTATGTTGTATCCATTCCAAAAGTAAAAAGAAGCCATCGACTTATAGTTAGGTCAATCATTAAATCGCGCAAGCAAATTGAACTGGCATTTAATGAGATCCTTAGCAACCAAAACGTCATTCTCTCTTAACAAGTTAGTAGAAGAAACTCGTCACTACGTAAAGATAAAAGCTCAGATTGCTGAGATGATAACTTCCGATATGATATTCTTAACCAATTACTTGTGCGTCATTACAATGCAAAGGCATAAAGAACTTCTCAATGATACTTCCTGATATAGCTATTTAACGAAACAATTCTATTAGATAACGAAACCTTTTCAAGTTCATCCAATGCAACCACTACCGCGAATTCTGACAAGAGTTGCGAATGAAGGATTGCTGGTAAACTAATCAAACCTAAATCTAGGAAGCCATATTGTCATGGCAATAGTAATGGGCATTTGTTTCAGGACGCTGTGGTACTGCCAGTAGTAGAGACTTGCCCCTCACTCCAACCATCTGCAGTGATCTACGGGTCGCAGATTTTTAAGGAGTTCACAACAGTGGCGAAACTTCCACTGAAAGAAATGTAACTGCGTAAGCATAAATTGTAATTTAAACAATTTTTGATGATTTCTGCCCACGCACCAATTACTGTCCAATAATAAAGTATTAAATTACGATCAAAACATATTTTGCCAATTAAACGTCTGGATGGCCGCACAAGTGAATGCAACGTGATCCTCGCGGCTTTCATGGTGAGGAGATGAAGCGATTTTGGTCAGTCTTGGTTGCGAGCTTGTGCGGAAACATAGTTCTGAATCGTTCTTTCAAATTGCATGCTATTTTAATATAATTAATATAAGTAATATTAATTGAGATTTCATTAAATAAAAGTCGTTTTAATTAAATTCTAATTTTCATTAAATGTTACTTTGATTAAGCAATTGTGAAATTAATATTTTTTATAATAAATCTATTGGCAAGCAAACAAGGAAGCATGTATAAATGTAACTAACGATGTTTACCTTTATGATGATTTCATGAAGGCGAAGCCTCGAACGTTTGCCTTCAAGAAACTGAACACAAATTAATTTTTATTTTTATTTACAATCTACAAGTTTATATTTCAGACGTTTTTAAAAGGTAAAAACGTAACAATGTTTTCTGTTATATAATTATATTGAGCTAACCAGTTGTATTATATTAAGCTGATGTCGATTAGAAATTTGTGGTTGGCTTTGCTAAGCTGGTAATGGGATGGGTAATGAAATTTTCGAAAACGATATTGATGCAAAGGAATTTGGTAGGTCTGCTGATAGTGTGATGAATTATGGAATATATTTTGAATCGAATAATTTGTAAAAGTATAGTCTTATCTAGTTAGTTTCTACATTTTGAGATAGGGCAGATCTAAGAACAGATCAGAGGGTTTGCATGAACTTAAAATGTCCAACATACTGCATACCGGAAATAAAGACACACAAGACATCGTCACTATTTTTTTGGTCCAAAGTTCCGGCTAAGGATCGATTCCCTTTGTTCATCATAATAATGCTATTAATGACAAGTGATAATTTTTTTCATACTAAGCGCTTATCCCACACAAAAAGTTCAATAATGGTATAATTCCCCTAATATTCAAACGCTATTATAAGAATAAAGTTTATGTGCGGTAATCGCAGGATATAATTTCAATAGCCTTTTGTTCTTCTACGCGAGTTGGAGTTTCTAAAACAGCTAACATTTGTGTCAAGTCATCGATTTTTCTTTATAATTATGTAATAGTAATAGCAGTGTTTGTCTGTAGAGTATCGAAGTCCATTGCCTTTTCAGAATATTTTTGCAGGAAAATGCTAAAGTTTAGTATCCGAAGATAATGCCGTTTACACTAATTAATACAAATTAATTTTTAATTATATCAATTTTTATTATTCTATTTATTTATTATTTTTATTAAAACTTGCCGTTAACTACATTAAGTTTTACAATAGAATATTTTTACAGTTACATATATCTCACAGTTAACTTTCAGTTCATTTGGTTATCAAACACATGCTTCGATTTAAACAGGATTTAAGTAAAGTTATTTCCTTTAGAACGTAGAATAATTAATTATATTCCAATAAACTAGTATCGATAATTTATATTTAGTTCTATATTAAAATTTTTTTTGAGGAATTTGACTTCACTTGGTGATCCGACACGCGTTTCATTTTAAAATAAAGTTTTTTAAAATTATAATTTATTATTATATCCTGTTGGGATTTATAAGGTTTTTTAGCACTTTAAACCAAAAAATACTGAACCGAAAATAAAATAATTACAACTTAGTAGCACCGTAAAGATAATTTGAAAGGCTCTATAGTCCTTTAGCCTATAAAAATATTTAAGGGTTTGTAAGAGTATACGGAACTTTTTATTTCACAATTTTTTTGTTTAATTGTAACAAGCTCTGTTTTTGTTTCGTTTTTTCTGTTAAAATTACAGTCAAATCAATTATTAAATTTTATATCATTTTCTCCTCGCCTTCCATATAAGAATTCGATGGTCTATTAGGGCTACCTAAATTGGTCCAGATGTGGACATTTTGGAATTTATTGCGGAAATAATTAATTAGAGAAAGTATTTAAGCATTCTTAAGAACAAATTTACCTAAAATTCGGAAGAATTAGTAATACGTAGTGGTTATTACTTCCACCAAGGCTACTAATGTAAAGATGTGATTTACCTACCAAAGTTCCCACAGACTTAATAATCTTGCACAAAGATCCGATATGACTCCAATAGAGTTTTTAGGAGATCATTTAGAAGAACCCTTACGAAGCCGTTAACTCTCAACCAAATTTCAACCGAAAAACTTGCTCATGAGTGTATGGCGGCAAATATCAACAGAAAATTCTAAACAAAACTGGTACATTCAATGCCAAATAGGTAAAATGGAGTGTTTAGCCTTAAGGTATATCCTACTAAATGCAAGGGATAGCATTTTTATATATTAAGCCTTTGAATTTTAAATTTGCTCTTTTGGCTACCTATACTTATGCTGTGCAAAGGAGTCATCAGAAACTTTTCCATATTTTTCTCTGTTTTGTGAAAAACATTAGAATTTTTTGTTTCATAAAAATATATATAAAAAGAAACACTTTAATTACACGGTGCGACAGTCAAAATATACTCAGCTAATGACATAGTGTAGGTTGTGTTTTGTTGAGTAGAACTCAAAAATATATTTTTTAATATTTCTCGAACCCTCCAAACTTCTTTTATTTGACAGAAACAATATTTTTAATCTTTTAACACAAAACTATTGATAGGCCAAATATTTTTTAACCTATTTTCAAAATCCAAAGTTTTGGAAAAAATGATTTTTTTTCTTTCTTTCAAGTTTAGCCATTATTGCAAAATTTAATAAATAAAAAATATGAAATAATAATATTCTGAAAGTGCATTATCTTGTGGAGAGATTGACATTTCGTTTAATGAAATCGGACAAATACTACCGTAGTTATTATTTTAATAGTGTAGCAGTAGTGTTATATTGTTTTTATGTCACATTATCAAATGAACTTTTAGTTAATAAATTTTCAAAATTTTTGTTGGATCTTGATTGTTTACCACAAAATGTGTAAATTTCACGTTTGGGTGACTAACATATGTCGGCTAATATTTGTGTTTTTTGCAAATATTATTATTTCGCTTCGCGCAAACGGTGTTCAACTTCTGGTGGTCGCTCAAACGTGCAATTGACATATTTTCCAATAAACAATCATGAGCCATCAAAAATTCTGAAAACTTTTGAACTGAAAGTTCATTTGAAAAAATATTTATGAAAAATATAACATGAATGTTGTTCTGTTTAAATAATAAATGTCATCGTTTATTTCCTATTTTTTAATTAAAATCTTCTGCAATGAATGGACAAACTTGAAAAAATATGAAAAAATTCGCACTTGCCAAGTTTATCTCATCAAACCTCATAGAATATTAGGTCGAATAATATATAATTTAGTCAAATATATATATGTATGTATGTCGTTTTAAAGGCCCATTCTGCCCTTTCTACGAAACCTTAAATTTGTGACACTGATTAAAATATGTATGTGCAATCAATAAATTTGTGCGTAAAGTTAAAAAAAAAGAGTTTTTGTCAAATAAAACAAGTTTTGAGGGTTTAAGGAATATAAAAAAATATTTTTGAATTCTATTCACAAAACTCACCTACACTATGTCATTAGTGAAGATTAAGTCGCCGTAGTCTAGTAGGTAATGTATTGGCTTATTAGACTTAAGGCCGCGGTTCAAACTCAAGGCCGACATCAAAACGCAATATGAAAAAATATTTCTCCGGCGATTTTCTTTCAGCAGATTTCTGGTAAAAACTCTGGAGAGTAAATGAAATTGCCATGAAAAGTTTCTCAAAAATCTATCGTTCGGAGTTGACTTTAAACTGTAGGTCCCGCTACTCATGTATAAAGTTAATACACACAACATGAGTGTTGACTGAAGAATTGTAATAGTCAATAATGTATGTACGTATATGTATGTAAGAGGGAGATAGAAGTTACAATCTCGTATAACACAATGTAGTATGTGCACTTTACACATGTAGTAAGTCAGTCGTCAAGTAGAAGGAGGCCCGATTGGTTGTTCCGCTGTATTATATTATATTTGATATTATTTGAATTGTTAATCTTAAAAATCAATTTAAATTGAATTGTATTTAAATAAATACTTGAAATAAAATAAATACTTTACATTTGGAGGGTCATCCGCTTTAAAATTAAGAATAATGTGCCAGTCAATGCGTCATAGAAGAAGTGAGAAGCTGTATTTTACACCAGCAGTTGCAAAAGTATATACATATAGAACAAAAGAAGTTGCAAGAATCTTCGGTCCACGAATTAAGAGATGCGTTATTGAACTTAGGCATAAAACCTTCATCTGACTGCAGGGAGCGACTAGTATGAGAAGTATCCAGAGTTTGTCTTACAGAAGAAAGCAGCACAGAAGAAATGGAGAACAACGACAGCAGTAGTAAAAATAAAATTGGAAATATTGGTTCAGCAGTTGGCAGAACAGATAGTGACGTGCAGAATATGGATGAAATGAGGCAACTAATAACTCTCCTGTTCCGTTCTGATGGAAGGCAATGGCGAGCAAAAAGTAAATATATCACTCGAAAACTAAAGTAGAATTATTTCCGATTTCGATGGTGAGTTCATTCCAGTTGAAAAAAGTTTTTTAATTTTGAGCAAAATGCAGAGGCATATAATTTCAATTTAAGACTGAAATATATACAGTCACGAAATAAGATGGTAACGCCAACGAATCTATTCTTGGAAGCCGAAATGGTAAGCAATTACGATGATCTTAAAAGCATTGTCACAGAGGAATTCAAAAAAGAATACTACAGCAGCGAAATACATAAAAGGTTAAGTACACGAAAAAAAAACGACAACGAAACTTTGTACGAATACATGCTCGTTATGAAACAAATTGCATCATTAGGCAACGTAGAAGAAAAAGCAACAATACAATACATAGTCGATGGCATCAGAATCAAAAATGAATTGAAGTATGCATTATACAGTTTTAAAAATTTTAAAGAATTGAGAGAAAACTACAAAATAGCAGAACAAATACTAACAACACAAAATAGTCGGGCAAAAAATTACAACAATAACTATAATAATAACTACAATACTACAGAGAAGAGAGAAAAAGCGTTGCTACAACTGCTTCTCAGTGGAGCACAAAAGAGCAGAATGCAGAGTAGAAGCAAAATGTTTTTATTGAAACAACAATGGACACATTTCAAAAGACTGCCACATAAAGAAACAGAAAGAATCGCAAAATAGAAAAGTGCATTTGTTAACAGAAAAGTGACGACTTAAAATAGTAAACATTAAAGTTGGATTCACCCACTTCTAAACAAACGAAACAATTTAGTTTTTTGAGGGTTTGTCCTGAAACGATTCATTCACTTCGAACAATTGTTCTGGAAAAACAAGGCTACCATATGAAATATGTTTATAAACGACGTGTTAGTTTTACTATTAGGCTATTTAAAAATTGTTTCGGAACAAAGTGGAAAAATGGAAACAAAGCATAATTAATGAGAAAATTGACGCAAATATTTAGAGAAAATACACAACATTATTTGGTTTTGGCAACACTCCAACGGAAATTATAAAAACGATTACACCTGACGTTATTATTGATGGTATAAACACTACAGACGACAAATTAGAGTACGACTCTTTACTTGGCTATGATTTCATTAAACGATTTACAATGACGCTAAACGAAAATGGATATGAGTTTACTGAGAAAAATAAAAACGAGGGAGTAATAATAGATCAACAGCTATCTGTTTACAACATAATAGAGACACCAAGAGAATTTGATGTAGACAAAAAGTACTCCGCAGAAATAGCAGAACTAATCAATAATTGCAGTAAAATTAAAAAATGTTCAATAGCCCAATTAAAATGGAAATAATTCTTAATAATTTTGTTTTCGTTAGTTGTTTCCGTTTCGTTAGTCACACAGCAGATTACTACCATAGCAGCAAGAAATTGTAAAACAACAAGTCGCAGATTGGATTAAAATGGAATAGTGAGAGACTCAGTTGCTAATAGCGTTAGCAGAATCGTTGTAACTATGAACGACAGTTCATCACGAGTTTGCATTGATTACCGAAAATTAAATAGCATGGTAATAAAAAATGTTTTCCCAGTTGATGATGTTCCTGGAGAAGCTGGAGGCGGGTCTTATTTCTCGATTATGGATTTGGAGAATTTACAGCTTTTAAAAAGAAGGTACGTTTGGATTTCATGTTGCACCATTTGAATTTTGTAATTCACCAGCAGCGTTCATTAAATATTTAAATTTTATATTTTAACCACTGATAAACGAGCTTTACATGGACGATATAATCGTTTATAGCAGCACCGTTGAATGGCAGCAAGATAAAATTGAAGAAATACAGCTTTTTAAAAACGAAAATTGGTTTTTTAGGGCATTTAATTGAAGCTGGAAACATATGGCCTAGTGTAGAAACAACTAAAGCGGTGGACAAATTTCAAATACCGGAAGATATGGCTAGGCCGTTAACTAATTTATTGAAAAAAGACGTAGTGCTTGAAATTGGCGAAACTGAGATGTTGCCTATACAGAAATTGAAAGCTGCTTTGAATTGTGAACCAGTTCTTAAAATATATTGTCAAATAGCAGATACTGAATTGAACACAGATGCTTCCAAAGATGACTATGGGGCTACGCTCTTGCAAGAATTTTAAAATCAGTGGCACCCAGTATTTTACTTTAACTACAGATGAAAAGCAGCACAGCTACATACTGGAAATTAAGGCAGCGTAACTAGCAATGAAAAAATTTCGTCACTATTTATTGATTAAAAAATTTCAATTAGTAACAGACTGTGTCGCATTTAAACAGACTACAACAAAAAGAGACATTCCACGACAAGTAGCTCAATGGATACTTACAGGATTTTGATTTCTCTGTAGAGCATCGTCAGAATGGCAAAATGCGTCATGTTGATTGTGTAAGCCCTTACCCATTAAAAGTCTACAACATTTCGACAGTGCTCACAACAAAGTTTAAAACAGCTCAGCAGAAAGATGATCACATAAGGGCAATAATTGTAGTCCTAAAGGAAAAGGCTTATAGCAATTATAAGATGAAAGGTGACAATACGTAGTTGCCATGGTCATTTTGCTTTAAAGAAAACCATCCATGCTATATAACAAAAATGTTTTATTTCCCATATTGAAATTAAAGTACAGCAATTTATCCATAATTGCATACGGTGTGTAATTTTTAACAAAAAACTGGGGAGAAAGAATGGTTTTTTAAACTGAATTGAAAAAGGTGACATGTCCCTGGAAACCATTCATGTGAATCATCTTGGTCCAATGGACACAACATCAAAACAATACAAATACATATTTGTTATGGTGGATGCCTTTTCAAAGTTAATTTGGCTTTTCCCCACAAATACGACGGACAGCTAAGAAGTAATAAACAAGCTACAGTTTTGGTCAGAGGTTTTTGGTTAACCATCCCATTTAATAAGCGATAGAGGCAAAGCTTTCACTTCGAATAGGGTTAAGGATTACTGTCAATCGAATAATATACAGCATGTTCTAACTACTACGGGTGTTCCTCGCGGAAACGGACAGGTGGAGCGAGTGAATCGTGCAGACTGCTTCATGCAGTTCGAGGTACCGTTTGGTATGCAAATAACGTCCAAAATCGATAATAATTTACTCCAAGAAGAAATTATGGTTAACTTTGATAAAAATCATCAAGAAATTCGTGAAAACGTGAAACAACAAATTGTAAAAGCGCAGCAAATGTATAAATCCACTATGATAAAAATGCAAGGAAAGGTTGGCAGGTGAATTTTGTTGACCATACGAGGTCACAAAAGTGAAAGGAAACGAGCGTTATGACGTTGCCAAAGTAGGTGATTTCGAAGTCCTAAAAACGACAAGCACAAGTTGCGATCACATGAAGCGATGGAGCTATTCTGGTATTGATGATTATGGACTTCTATCTTCTGGGTCAGACGAAGAGCTATCATCCAGGGCAGAAGAATTACAGTATGGCGGGGTGTAAGCCGGTCACAATGTATTATGTGTACATTACACATGTAATAAGTCAGCCGTCAAGTATAAGCAGGCAGTTTGTTCCGCCTTATTATATTGTTGCGAAAATTGAAATGGTGTAACATCGTTTAACATTAAAATGTTAAACAAAAGCTACAAAAACAAAACAACGGACAAGATTAACAAAGGATTTTACTTCATCTTAATTTAAAAAATATTAATTTTAGTTAAGTCTTTATTTAAAATTAAATATTTAATACAACTATTATTATTACACACTAAACGAACGCGTAACCAAGACTAATTTCATCCACTTTAACGCAATCAGCACCTAACCTCGTATGATCACGTTGCACCGACATGTATTCTCACCCAGACGTCGATGCAGCCAAATTATTTGATATTTTGGCAATTTGATCATACGCGCGTGTAAAACTTAAAATAAGAAAAGTGCTTACACTGCGTTATCAGGTTCTTCACTGTTGCTAACTCCTCCCTCCTTAAAAATCTTCGTCTCGCAGATCACGTTTACGGGTTGCGTGGTGGGCTTTTGTAGTTGTGGGGTCTTGACTTTGTACCATAACCATAACGTCCAAACACAGATGCCTAATATAATCATGGTACCAATGTAGCTGAAAAATTATTCATCTTTACTCCAAGGCATTGGAGGCTATCGATGTTATTTAAACTGATGTTGTGAACTTGTTTTATATCCACAAGCAATTTCTTGTCAACACAGGATGTAGTGGTTGAGCTCTAATACTGGACATGCTTGAATATGTCTTGTAGGGTTTAGTTAGCAAGTTGAATCAAGTAAGTTCCGTTGAGCATTTCTGTTTGATCCCGGCATTTCATCAAACACACATAGTTTGTTAGGAATATAGTGTCATCTGTAACCATTTCTATAACTTGGTTTGTTGTCATTCTGTATTGGCAACTAGCTTCTCCACCTCTCAGGATTCGAGGTATCTAAGTTTCTGCAGGCTGTTGGATCAGAGATGATTTTCTGCAAACTGTGGCCTTGTTTATAGTCAAACATGTAGTCTTGACGCCATAGGTTTCATTTTAGCTTATTAGGATTTCAGGATAAAGAAGTTCAATTTCCTTGCCTCTTCTAGTAGTTGCTCTGGGCTAGCTGACATGCTCTTACTACATCGTTTAAGGAATCTTTTAGAATTAGAACTTGATTAATGGTACTTTGTCCCATTCGCTCGGACTCATTGCCGTGGCTTATTTCGTTTATTTTTTAATGAGCTCGTTAGTTTTCTGAACAATGTCATTTGTCGTTTTTAGGAGTTCTTCATTAATTTTGTATTGTTCATCATTATGAACTATGGCATTTTGGCTCTTTAAGACGGCGTTCTAATTAGCGGTATGTGGACTTCCTGCTACCCATTTCCAGGTGGATCCGATCCAATCGATCGATCTTTTGGTTCTGATCCGTATACTACCCAATTCGGATAATCTATCCTGTATTTGTGATAAGTGATAATTGACGATTTCCTTGGTTTTGCCGGGCGGTGCATAGGCTGACACTAAAGTTGAGATATTATTGACGATTTTTGAATATCTTTCCAAGTTTATTACGTGAACCAACTTGAAGTTCCCATTTATAATCCAAGCGTTTCCAGTTCGTGTGGTTACTATAGGGGCATCATACTGGTATATTTGTTGTTGCATGCGATACGACAGCACATATAAGGACAATTGTAGGGATGATTAGTCCGGCATTAATTTTTCTGAAAATAATAACTTTTTATTAAGTAAAACGGGTGCCAGGATAATCTGGTAAAGAAAATATTGTTTACGACTGTCGACTACTGGAATACAATTCTTATAAAATACCCTTCCCTTTTTCTTAATTTTAATGTTGAATATATATAAAAAATTTTCTTATTCTTTTTTATTTTCATATTTTTATTCCTTATATCTTATGATACTCATGGGGAGTTTGAGCTCATTTGTTGAAGGAATATAAAAATTTTTAAACAATTTTAATATTTCTTTCGAACTTGTCATGGAGGAATCGTATTATTCCGTTTTAGTTGAAAGCAGACATGCATCCCCCAACCTACTAAGGTACGACCAGTCGCACTTACAGACCGGCTCTTGTTAATTATACTAGCCACCCTGAAATATTTTATAAATTTTTTATAATTCACATATATATAGATAATCTTTTTGTATATCCTTAAGATATTTAACGTTTTACATTATGATAAATTTTGTTTTTTCTCGTAACATTCTTATTTTAGGATACCTTTATTCCAAGTTAATTTCTTTATTTTTTTTTCACATCAGTCGGTTTATTAGTAGTCTACTGGTTCACTCGGTACACTGAAATAATTATCTTACACCGAGCCGCCGTCGCATCTATATGCCTTGACGCAGGGTGTCAGAGGGTCATTCAAAGGCTTGTGGTGATTTGACTTGATGTTTTCTGGTTTTTTTTATTCAAATTGCATTAGAATATTATTATAATTTTTAATTTTTGGAATTTGTAATATATTTATTCCTTTAATAATTATTATTACATCATTGATTACTTCTCATTTTCGTTATATTTTCCTATTTTCCTCAGAGCATGAGAAATGAGGCAAAGGTTTCTTAATATACCAGTTTTAGTTTACATTTTTTTATTTTTGATATGGGCTTTGTGGATCCTTTTACCACTCATCGTCCGTACTGTTACCCTATTGGCTTTTTCCACTATTTCTTTTTAGTAAACTGGCTTGTTTTTAGCTTTTATGTTTCTTAATTGTTACAAATATTGTATCTCCGTTTTTGAATTTTTTAGGCGATGTACGTTTTCTATTTATTCGGTCGTTTCTTCCTTTAGCATTTCTTTTGATCACTTTTCTAATGTCTTTGTTAATTTTCGAACGCGCATCCTATTCTATTAAAAATATGTCGCTAGGTCTTTTACCGCTCACGGAGTGTGTAGTATTATTGTATCTATCCACTGCGACATACATTAATTATCGTATGCTTAATTCAGGATTTTCTGTCCTCAAGCACTTGTAAATTTCAATCAATGTAGAGTGTAAACTGGTAGGTTGATTTAGTTAGGTAAATCTTTACTCCCAATCTCGAGAGGAAATCATCAAGTAGAGGACTAAGGAAAATTCTTTCGTTGTCAATTACCGGCATTTTTGGTGTTGTAAAATAATAACGTGAAACAATTTTGGAAATTTTGAGGACTTGTCTAACACGGACATGATTCATCTGAAATCTTCTCCGGATGTAATTCAAAAGACACTACGAAACAGTACTTTCAACAACAATGCTGCGTCTGAAAGACAATTCTTTATATTAAGCATCCGACTTTGGAACTAACTTCCTCCAAACGTGCAAGTTATCAGTAACGCAAAATAAATTTAAACATTTGCTCTATCAAATTTATCAAACGTAGACGCTGTAAATGTCAGTTATAAATATTTTATTTTATTTATTTATTTATTTTATTATTTATTTATTTTATTTTTTTTATTTTATATATTAATTTAATTTAATTATCTTTATTCAAATTTTATATTATATTATTGTTTTTATTTTTTCTTTTTCTTCCTTTTTTTATAACACATATTAATTTATAAATATTAGTGCAATTCACAATCTTGGGCAAATGGTCTGGCATCATGGCATTTGCAAATGTTGATATTTTTTTACCATACACTAACAAAATCTACACAAATACCCTTGCCACCACGTGTGGGAAATGTCCCACACTAAAAACCATAGTTTATATTTGCCATACTTAAGCAAATGAACAGCTGATCGGTAAAAATAAAAACATTGAAAAATAGAGAAACGTTCAACAAACAAAACGAATTAAACGTGAAAAGAGAAATAAAAATGGACGGAGGACGAAATCAAGACTCCTACTATCTGCTCTTTTAAGCTTCCCTTCGACATATTTTTATATATTTTTATATTTTAAACTGCACTTTTTTGAAAATAAAGTAATTTTTTTTTTGTTTTTTTTTTTTTTTTGATAATCAGCTGTGTGTTGAGTAGTTTGCAATAAGTGTTGCAAAGTTATACAAAAAAACCGCTCCACAATTAACGGCAAATATTTACAATGGTATAAATTTACCATCTAAATGCCCAAGATTGTGAATTGCGCTATTGAATTTTATGAGTATTGATATAACTTGCCAGATTCTGGTACTTTAAATTATAAGATATTATGTCTTGTTGTATCAGAAATTCTAATTTAATAAATACAAATACAAAAATACAAAATACAAATTTCGATTATGTCCATGGTGCAGGATTTCACATGGCATACGCGGAGTGGGAGTACTCTGAAGATGAGGTCTAAAAGGATTCCTGTCATAATTGTTACTGTACTTACATATTCACAACTCTCAATAAAATTTCTAAGCCAAGGCGTACATACGAGAGAAATAATATTTGTGCAATATTTGTTTCTTATTCTCTTTTGCATTTCTATGCTCCCTACGATGTTCGGTATGAATTATTCTATTCTATATCTAAGATTTTCTGACCTCACATCGCTAACTTCTCTTTATGCAATTCTGATCTTATTCCTAGAGAAATTTTATAATGTCTGAAAGTTTTTCTTCGCTCCATTCAGGGAATAAAATGTAATGTCGCTGGAAATTTACGTGTCTCCATCGAGTGGAGATCAGGATCAACTCTAAAAATTATTCGATTCCTAAAGACATTTATTGGGAGCTATACATGAGGAATAAGATCAAAGGCATTTTGACTTGCACTATGAACTGTTGAACCGGTTGATTCAATATCATCGTTGGTCTCTTCTGACGCTGTTCTTGTAGTTTGCGAGTGATTATCATCCAGTTCTAAGGTCGAGTTTGTGTGTTGTGAGTCGCTCTCGCTGGCGGTTTCGGTGGATACATCACTAATGTGATTAAGCGTAGTTTTCAATCTAGACAAGGCATCTGCCACAAGATTTGATTTACCTGGTTTATAAATCAATTCGTCGTTATATTCCTCTTTGCGCGCTTTCCATCTTTTTAGCATTGAAGTTCCTGTTACTTAAGGCATAAGTAAGAGGAGCCATATAAATAATTTCTAAGATAGTCAAGGGCCCACACAATAACTAGCATTTCTTTTTCATTCGTAGCGTACTGTTCTTGTTTTACTTTACGATCTGGATATAAATGAAACTGGTTTACCTTTACCAATTTCACCCTGAGAGAGAACCGCACCTATGGCATAATATGAGGCATCCGTAGTTAGATTAAAAGATTTGTTGAAATCAGGAAATACAAGGATATCAGCCGTTATTAATAGATATTTTAGTTTCTGAAAGGCTATAAGTGACTCACTTTGCAATTCTATCGGTACCTTTTTAGACTGTGTTGCTTTGACTTGCTCCCCTAGTTATATTCGTTAGAGGCTTTGCCACCTTTGCCTAATCTTTAATAAATCGTCAGTAGTAAGATGTCATTCCCAAAAATCCTTTAAATTCTTTGAGATTATTTGGGAGCAAGAGGTCTTTGATTGCACTCACGTTTTTTGGATCCAGGTTAAATACCATCAGTACTAACCAGGTAGTCCCCAAAATTCCACTTTCCCGTCTGCATGAAGTGCGTTTTTCTCAATATTTACTTTCAGATTTGCTTCCTCTAGTTTTCCGACAATTGCTTCCACATTGCTCAGAAGTTCATCTTCACTACGCCCAAACACAATTATATCGTCTATGTAGACATAGCACTTTTTCCTATGATTCCTTCAACACGTCACCAACCATACGTTGAAAGATCGCAGGGGTATTTTTTAATCCAAATGGCAAGCGGAGAAATTCGAACTTGCATTCATAGTTGGAAATGTGGTTTTTGGAATATCGGAATATCTTCATGGAAACTTGGTGGAAGCCTGAAGTCAATCAATTGTAGTGAAATATTTAGCTTTACCCAGACTCGCTAACGTAGCGTTTATATTTGATATGGGATAGGTATTTGGTGTGGTAACAGCGTTCAGGCGCTTGTAATCTACAACTAATCGGTATTGTTTTGTTCCATCTGACTTAAGTTTGAGGGACGGATTATACCTTCTGATAATAATTCTGTGATTTGTCTTTCCACTTCTTAACTCAGTTACACGCAGTTGTTCTTATTTCCGCTCGTACACTAGTTGCTGCAGATGGACTATCGTCTAGTGGACCAAACAGCGTTTTATATTTATTAAGGATCTCATTAATCTTGCCCCTTGTTTTGGTGGGCATAGATTCAATAACCACATAATTTAAAGTTTTAGAGATTTTCGTCTTAATGGGTATATTGATGTTTCCATTCATTGTAAGAAGGTTATTTTTTCCATCGACAACAGCTCCAAGAGACTTAAGGCTATCGTCCTCAATGATACCATCAAAAGTACTAAGGCCTGGCAAAATATAAAATGTGAAAAGATCTAATACCCCGTATTTTGAGAAAAATTTACCAAACAATTTTTTCGTAATTTCAATATTATTTACCGCAGTTTTGACAAAGTCGTGCTCCTGGCGGACAAGGATGATTTCAAAATTTTTTGTTCGAGCCGGTATCAATCAAAAATTCTAAAATTTTATTATTTCGGGTAATAAATCCTACGTAAGGTAATCTCGAGGGCCTCCTTCCATAAAATTGTGTGCCGTTGCGTCACCTCAAGAGTTAGAACATCTTCTAGAGTTTGAACATCTCTCTTGTCGGCGTAGTGAATGGACAAAATTTTCTTCATTGGCTTCCAATCACTATCAAAAACATTAAAAGACACTAAGGCCGCGTCAGCCTTAACTATTATCTTTTACCTTACACTCAGAACAATTGTCCCATAAATAGGCTTATGTTTTACTATTTCGAAATCTTTTAAAATTACCTCGACCGAATGTATCCGCGATACATAGTACACCGGATTACCCTTAAATGTCCTTAATTCCTCTGCGCTATCTGAAAGTTTGCAAATTGTCTTATGGTCCTCCTTATTGCGTGGTGCCTGTAGTGTTGAAGCAGCTTCTTCAACATTGTCGGACTGGGTGTTTCCTAATTTTTCTAATAAGTCTAGTCGATTTCTAATTTCAGTCATATCCGAAACCTGCTCAATTCTACCCAACCTAAGGTCTATAGTTTTAATTCCCTCTAGAAGCCGATTAACAGCCCCCTTAAGTAAAAGGATTCATTCACTTGGGTTTCTTATTTTTTACGCTGTTATTTTACTTCACATTAGATCTCTTTGCTTCACTTCACTTTTGATTAGAATTCATCTTTCTTTTCTTTTATCAATTTCGTATTCTTTGAAGAAAAAAAATTCCTTTTAAACTTTTACCTTCAATTATTTTCTCTATTGAAAAAAAATTTAAAACTAAAAAAAAAAATAATCTCTCTATAATAACTTTATTTAGTAATCACTTTTTCTCATATTTCTTCCTTTCTTTTTAATTTTATTTGATTTTAACTTTTTTATTTTATAACTTTTCCTTGTATTTTTTCTTTTTTAATTTAATTTGATTTCAACCCCTTTTTATTTTATAATTTTTTGTCTTATTTTAAATGAGTCTTGGTTTACACGCGACGCGCTTTAAGTAAAATTCCTTTTTCGCCTTTTTTTTTAATAATTATAATTCGAGTATTATATTTGTTTTTGGAGGGTCCCATAGGAATCGTAAAAACGCCGTTATTTGAATTATTTTGTTTTGGACGGTCCCGTAGGATTCGCAAAACTTTTTATTTATAATGATGACACCACTATTTTTTCAGTGGGTTCCTTCTCGGGCGCCTTATAAAGAATTTTACTTGATTTAATTTAAAAAAATATTACTTGGCGCTACCAACTGCGCCCTTAAGAAAACAATATATTAATAGTATTTAGTTTAATCTGTATTTCAAATTCAATATTTAATGCAACTATTATTACTATTATTACACACTAAACGAACACGCAAACAAAACTAATCCATCCATTTCAACCCAATCAGCACCTAACCTCGTATGATCACGTTGCATCGACATGTGTTCTCACCCAAACGCTGATGAAGCCAAATTACTTGTTACGTTGCTATATCAGTTTCGCTGACAGGTCTTCACTGTTCCTAAATTCAGTATAACGAAAAAGGGATAAACACGTAAAAAACGACAATAACACTGCAAGGACGAACGTAAACAAAATACACAAATAACAATAACGTAAACGACATGTTTACATTCATAGAATTCTCGAGAAGGCGAAGACCCGAACCTTCGCCTACGAGAACATTCATTAGTCTGTTTACATCCCTATATATAAAGCAAGGCAAAGCAGGCAGGAGTCAGACTAAAAATTCAGTCAGTCTTGTGTGAAGACGCTGTGCGTGTGAAGAAAGCAGTCGTGATTTGACGATCTCCGTTAGAAAGATATACAGAACAATTTTATAATAATTGTTATTGTTTAATGCAAAGGGCTTAAACAGGGGAATAACAAATAAAGCAATTGTTGTTGTTAGAACCCGTTGTGAACAGTGGCACACAAAATTGTGGGAATAATTAAGAATTTAATTAAAACAACACAAATTTTTTTATATGGAATCTTAAGAGCTTATATTTTAAACGTTTTTAAAAGGTATAAACGTAACAATATTGTACTTGACATTATTTGAATTGTTAATCAAACATTAATTTAAATTGCATTGTATTTACATAAATACCTAAAATAAAAGAAATACTTTACATGTATGTAACATGATCAAATTAAGTATAATGAAAGTTGAAAAATGGAAAATATAATATATTACAGAGCCAACGACTGAAACCAGTGAGAGTCGTATCAGAAGGTGTCGGCAGGATAAAAACATCTTACTTTGATGGTAGCTCGCCCCTATCAGTAATTCCACATCGAGACAATAGGCAACAGAAACGGATGGGACGATGAAAAGAAAGCTTTGAAACTCATTTTGACGTTAAAAGGTGTCGCAGCCGAGATTTTAGAAACCATACCAGCCAGCAGCAGAAACAACGACTTAATGGGAGTTAAGGTGCCGACCGCAAATGTCGAAGTCAGAACCAACGAACATTGTCCAACGAGCTTTGCCTACAGAAGCTCCGTTTAAGCCGCAGCAAAGTGTTATGTCGCAAATTGCAGATCGAACAATTCAAATTTTGCGTTCATTCATTTAGCCTATGACCAACCGCAAAACAGCTAATACACAGGTGTTGCGCTTTATAACTAAAAATTTTTGTTCAGGTCATAAATTCAAGAATTTTGGACAAATGTGTACCAAATGATAATTTAGCAACAAATACAAGTCTCGGTCGACGATCGAGTAGGAAAAGATCAGACATTTTTTCTCGAATTAGAAAGCGCTTGAGGTTCAAAACTGCGAAGGTCATATATGGTTTCCCTTTATGAATCTGCATTTTGTCCCGAATTGTCTGTTCCCATAGCGACAAAGTTAGTACGGGCAATTTTGTGGAGCAGAGATATCAATTCGGATTCCATTTAGAGATATCAATATCATGCAACCGAAGTGCTGTTAAAGAATTATTGATATCTATTTTTATTTCCTTAATATACAAGTCATTCTAATTTTGGAGGCTCCTGTGTAAAAAATAATCTTCAGTTGAGAATTCACCAGTATTCTCTTGTTCTCAAACCTATCTCTAAGATTGTTTTTGTTTTTGATAATTTCCAATTCCTCACCTTGTGTAAACTGCACGCAAAATAAAATAATTGTTCGACAGTTGAAATATTAGCACCACTCACATACACCGCTGGGAACATATCCCGGAAGGATGGCCAGGACTTATAGTCACCTTGAAATACCTCCATAGTACATGGTAGTAACTGTATGTGGTTTCGAAAGCGATTCTCGTTACCTTGACCATTTTGGCACTGAGAAGATTACATTTCAGATCGATTGGCAAAATTCTGAGACAGGTCACTCATTAGGGCAGCTACAGTAATGTATCCTAAACGACAATCGCCGAAAAGTTCCCGTGTTGCATCTCGATCATGTTCCAAGTCCTCCTCATCTCCTGTGGCTTCATAAGCGTCCTTGACCTTTGTCCATAATGACTTAAAGTCTTCCCTCTGAATTTCTATAAAGAAGGCCGCATTACCTTCCTGAGTCGCATTAAATTGCTTTTCAAAATCTAGAAACATTTGGGCCAATGTCAATCATTTTTGGCATATTAAATTCAAATGGCAATAATTTATTTAATTAACAACTCAATCAACAAACAAAACACGCGTCATGTGTAACGAAAAAAAATTTAAGAATCTAAAAAGGGATTAACTGTTTCGCTATATGCACCGATTAATGTTTGTATCGAAATTATTGAATAATATTGATGCTTAACCTAAATAATAGATTGCGCCCGAAGTACAGTAGCTCTACGATAGTCTACTACCTTAGCGAAATCAAATAAAAAGTACGCCGCAGTATAAATAGATTTTTCAACGCGGCCACCTTAATTATATGAACGAATTGTTGCCGCGATCATCTTGACGTTTAACAACAAATTCAATATAGAAAGGTCCAGTAATAGACTGACATAAAAACCTTCAATGTTACGCACTATTCGAAATTTAGCTAAAACGACGAGTTTCCAATGGCAAAGCTCCGATAATCACTTTCGTTTCAAAAATATCGACAAATTATTTTTATAGCAATCCTAAACTTTATAATATTCAGTTTCAAAATTTCCAGTATAACACTCCAACAAGTTTTCAATTTATCAAATTGATAATTTAATTTAGATTTAGTGAAATCAAAAATTCCCAAGCAAAAATGTAAAGTAAATAAATCAAAATGTTAACAAACGAAACCCATAAACAGAATGTAGCTTTACATACATTTAAAAAGATTGAATTTAAATTGAGTGATTAAAAAAATTACACTTTGTTATGAGTTCTCTGACACCGTATTTCTTTTATTTATTTGTTTTTCTTAAACAATAATTTTAAAATTCACTACATCTATTTTATTATTATTTTTAATTTATTAATTTCACAAAGGGAATGGCCGAATGCCTTCAATTCAAAATTAATTACTCAAAATTCTGGAGCTCTAAGTTCCTCCAGGTGATCAAAAACGATTAAAAAATTTAATAACTAAAAAGAGATTTAAAGGCAGACTACAGTAATATTAAAATATAAAAAGCTTAATTATACACTGCAGCACCCTCTGTTGCCAATTTGCTAACGTTTAAACAGTCCTGTTTATGCCACCAAGGATGGGAAGCTTGAACCGTTAGACATAAACAGTTTCCTTATTAAAATCAACGTTTTTTAAAATGCAAATTTAGAACGGCGTAATAATCGAAAATTAATTTCTTTTCCACCGAGAAAGATTTGCTTTACGTCACTAATGAAACGTGTTGATAGAACAAACATATAATACTATAATAGAAACATATCTTAATTGTCAAAAGTAGGGTCAAGCAAAAGCATATTGTAAGATAGTGAGTGGATTGTTGCGAACGGCGACCTTCATGAAACTGAGTATTGTGACAATCGTAAATCCTGCGTAATAGCTGCTTTCATATTAGTAATTATGTATTCTCAAGCATATCTGGCAAATTTATTACGTGCTTGTCTATTAATGAGTTCAATCGTCAAAGTTCCGGTGATTATATTATTATAAGTAAAATCAATGAATTAAAAATCAAAAATAAATTGAAATGTTGATGAAAAAGTGGAAATTATTGGAAAGGACGCATTATATATTTCATCGTTTGTTATATGTCTAAGATAATCTTGAACCAAGCCAAGCTATCAATTCTCTAAGAAACAAGATAGCGAAACTTTTTTTTACCACTTTCCCAATATGTCTGCAGTATGGTGAATATTGACTCCAGAATTGCAAAAACGATTAATCAGTTTTGAAAAGAAAGTTGTCACTAAACGGCTGCATATAATCGTTTTTTTTCAGCAAATTTAAAATATGGAGTATAATTTTTCGTGATGTATTTATATTACATTTAAAAGCAAAAATCAAGATTACGTAAGTTTCAATAAAACTAAACGAGGAAATATTATATCAGGGATGCTTATAGCCGGTAAATACCGTATTTATTTATTAACGTCTAATACATCATAATATGATTTATTTTCCATTCTATTTCGATATGTCACATTTTCGATATGTCAACATTCACATTGCTGACCAAAGTATATTTTGAAAAAAAAGATTATAATAATAATAATGATGGCCCTATAAGACTTACATTTGCTGAATGGTAATTTTATTATCAACAAATTTATAAAATAATATTATTTTGTTATGTTAACATAATTTTGTTTTTTTTTTTTTGAAGCTTAACTAAAGTTAAGATCATCCTACCTTGAACATTTAAAGTTCAACTTATCTTTGAACTTGCCGTATTATATATAAGCGCAATTCACAATCTTGGGCATTTGATGGTAAATTTATACCATTGTAAATATTTGCCGTTAACTGTGAGCGCTTTTTTTGTTTAACTTTGCAACACTTATTGCAAACTACTCAACACACAACTGATTATCAAAAAAAAAAAATACTTTTACTTTATTTCAAAAGAGTGCAGTTTAAATAATAAAAAATATAAAAATATGCCGAAGGGAAGCTTAAAAGAGCAGACTGTCTTGATTTCGTCATTTTTACGATCAGCTGTTCATTTGCTTAAGTATGGCAAATATAAACTATGGTTTTTAGTGTGGCATATTTGCCACACCGTGGCAAGGGTATTTGTGTAGATTTTGTTAGTGTATGTTAAAAAAAATGCCCAACATTTGCAATGCCATGATGGGCACACCATTTGCCCAAGATTGTGAATCGCCCTATAGTATTTTTGATACGGCAATAACAAAATAATAAACATAAGAGGCAGGTTATTCATGCGTAAGAATCGTAAAATCGTACGTACAGTTTAGTTATAGAAATATTAAAAGCAGGCCATATGTTAACGAAGAATAAAACAAAAAAGAAACAGAACACAAAGCAACACACACACGAACAAAACACAATGCAAAGAAATTGATAGGCAGATATATGCACGAAGTCATCTGTTCAGAACAGTGATGTGTTGTTAAGAAAAAGCAAAAAAAAAAAAAAGTACCAATGAGCCTTAATTGGCAGACTTTATATTTACTTCTTAAATTTGATGTTATTATTATATTTATTTTTATTCTTGGAGTATTATGGAATATTACATTTTTCGTTCAATCTGAGTCAACATTTATGGAATTTAGATATAAGTACAGTCGAATATTGTTCTATTCAAATATTTTTTTATATTAAATTGCAAATCAATACTCTATTTAGAATAGTAAAAATAAAAAAAAGTATTGAACATTAGAATCACGAGAATATGTATTTAAAATTTTAGAGATTAAAAGTTTTATGTATAAATAGAATAGTACCAAAAAGGGTATTTGCGTTACATTGCCACTCAAAAGACATCTATTATTCATTTTATTTATTATAGTTTTTTATACACATTTCAGTCATAATATTAACACTAATAATTAAAGAAAAATCATTTTTTATGTACAAATTTAAAAGATTAATATAATATAAAAATATTAGTAATTAATATACGATTAATGTATATGAAAGTACCAAAAAGGAGAATTCGTACTACTATAAAATTTTTTTTGTGAGCACAATAAAGACATTTCAATAAGTATTTCTTCCTATAAAAATAATATTTTATTATTATTTTAATAAATTTTAATTAAAAATTTCATTACATGCATATAACAAATTTATAAGTTTTATATAATATACATGAATGTACTAAAGAGGGCATATGTGCCTTATTGCAACTCTGCATAGAATACCCCATCACTCATGTTCAAATGCCATGTAATTTTACAGCATTTTTATTATATTACCCTTCCAATACCTGTCTCAATAGCAATGGTAGTTTTGACAACGCATCTGCATTTGCCATATCTTTTCCCTTTCTCCATTTTATATCGCATGAGTACATAGATAAATAAATAGCCCATTGTTGCCATTGAAACCGCCAAAACATCTTTCGATTCAGAATTGAAAAATGAAGTCCGAAAAAGAAATTTTTTACAGTAAATATTATACCAATTTATTGCAGTAATTTATCATTCTCAGATAAGAGTTTTATAATATAGATATAATAAATAGGAAAGAAAATTAATTTCTTCAAGAGATTAAGAAAACAAATGCCTACATTAATAGCAATCAGGATTTAGTATACAATGATTAAACTGCATTTTGAATTCAGACTAACAATTCTTATTTCATGTTCCACGTACAACAAATTTAAAGATTGCTTAAATTACAAAATTGACTGTATAAAATGGCTAGATATAAAACAAAGACCGAAATTAAATACATTAAATGGTCTTACATCACAATATTAAAGAGATCAAATAATGTATGTCTGGGAAACGCAACCATGATGAATTTATGAACGTAAGCAAACGTATTCAAAAGATTTTTTTTAGCTACGCCCTGTTATTTAAAGTTATGTTATTTAAAGCGTTATTGATAATGGTAATAATAATCAATTATAGAACATAATATTAGAGATGCTGTATTAAGACCGAAAAAATTTTCTATCTTGCCATTTATGGCAGTATATCTTATATACGCGATATTGTACTGTGCTACATTTCCACAAACTTATTAACAGCTCTTTTGCTATTCGAACAGTCTAATTGATCCGTCCCCTTTGTTAACATTCACAATCGGATAGGACCCATAACTTCAAGCCACTTGCACTATCACACTCTCCAGCATAAACTTTGAATCTTCCCACCTATTTTAGACCTTAACCCACTTAAGTACACTCATAACTTATGGATGATTACGAATAACTTTATGAATGATTTTTCAACATTATTTCCTCTTTAAAATTCGTTATAAGCGAAGCATTTGATTTAGTAAATCAATTGCATAATATTTTTCCAAAAACTTAATCTTATTAAGTCAGTAAGAAACTTCTTCCAACAACGAAATATCTGGTCTAGCCAATTTCTACCTGATAATA